>JAUEKU010010010.1:0-14919 GCA_032274805.1 Gypsophila paniculata | reverse complement strand
GATCGAATTATTCCTATAAAAGGAGGAGACTCTTGTGGCGGTTTAAAGAGAGCACAGTCGCCAATATTAATTTTGCGAACATCCTGCCACAAAAAAAAAAAAAAAAAAAAATACATAATCAACAAAAAATGAACCACAAATAAAAATTATGATAAAAACAAATCTAAAGATCACAAGTTGCTTCAAACACCATAAACGGTCACGAAAAAGTTGTGAGCCACAGGGCAATTGAATGTACACAACAACATGACAACAGCAAAAGTATGAAACCAAAACTATGTCAACCGCAGTTCACTCACACTAAACGACACCAAGTTTAAAGAAAACTAGTAGCAGCTACGACAATTGAATGAAACAAAGCTTGTAGCAGCTAATCAATTCCATCATTCAAGCTCGACTCTAAAAGAACCACCGCACTGGCGCACTCAGCAGACAAATAACAGCCTCCTCAAGCATACAAGACCGCAGTCCACAGACCGCTATCTTTCAAAGACAACAGGACCCCAAACTTCCACACCTAATCAACGCCCAATCAACCACGAATCCACGACTACTCATAATCTCAAGTCCTCGACTTCTTAATATCGTATAAAAGTCGCCCCTTCATCAAACCACGCATCGTCTTAACCATTCAAACCATTTCCAATACAGTCCTATCGAAAAAGTCGACACCTGAAGCCATCAAAGCAAACACATAATAACAACGAGACAAAGCCAGAGTCCCCCAATCAATCAAAACTCCGAAAATCGACACGAACAACAAATCAACAACGAAACGAGCGCACGGAACATCAGATCAAACAAACGGAACCGAAAAAAAAGAGCACAAACTACCTTCACAAAAGAGGCATCGGAATCATCAACGGCAGAGATTACGCCACGTGTATTCAACGACGAAGGGCAAGACAACATGCGTCGAATCTTTTGCCTATTCTCGCACCCATGCATAATATCCTCGCATTTTCCCCAATTTTACTCCCTTCGATCAACATCTAATTTCCTACAAACCCTAATTTTCACTTCAATTCAATCCACACCCTACTACTACCAAACTAACTAACCTTATCTCATACCGATACGACCGAAAAGCCGTAACACGAACACAAACCCTAATTTAATCGATCTGACTGAATTCAATTCGACTCGACTCGACACGACCCGACCCGACCGTGTGCAGATCCAACGGAATAAGAGATTGGAAAAAGACGATGTATGGACCGAAAACCGGCGATCTACGAAGAACGAAAGGAGAGTGATTTTTTTTTAGTTTTTTTTTTAGAGAGAGAAAGTGGAGAGGGAAAAAGAGGGGTTTTAGAGAGAGAAAGTGAAATCCAAGAGTGAGAAGGGAAATTGGTAAAGGTGGTGATGAAATAGAGCCTAGAGCCACGGGCAGGCGGCTACTGTCTTTGTTTCCAGTCTCGGTCAGCTCGGTCACTTCTTTCTCTTTTTTACAGCCACTTTTTTTTATTATAGGGTTTTAACAAAATTTTAATATTCGGATTGGAATGTATCGTGTTTTTGTATCGTTTTAATTTTATACATGAATGGATCGATGGATGGATCGATGAATTTTTTTTTTTAATATGAGTATATGAATGAATATTGAGTTTTGTGTTTGAGGAATGGATTATTGTATTAGAGTATATGTGATATGGAGTAGTATTTGTGGAGTTGATTAAACGTGAATTTGGATTAGATGCGGATATGGATTATTTTGAATTTTTTTGTCATAGGTGAGATGAGAGTTGGTAAATTGGGTCGATGATGGGGCGGTGAGGCAAGTTTTTGCAAATTTATACAGGTCTATTGTCTAGGCAAATTGTTGTTTACGGGATTGATGGATTGTCTCGCCATCAAATTGTTTTGATAGAAGAAGATATTATGTGAGTTATATAGTATATTCTATTTTAGATATAGGAAATAAAATTTACGTTTAATTTGTGTGAGGAGTAAATAACAAAATGTTTGACGAAAAAAAATTAGTGAAATGGGTTGGAACTTGGAAGGGTACTTAGTTGTTGAGATGTGGATAGTCATATGAAAGTGTAACGTTGGTTTAAATAAGTGTTCGCGTAAGACACGTGTTGGGCGAGTTTTAGAAAAGTGGAAATAAATGATTGTGATTATCTATGGTGAAGATGTATTTGACTTTTGTTGATAGTTTTAGGAAGAAAAATAAAATGCAAATTTGTTAGGAATAGAGTGACGATTCAAACCATGGATACTATTGCTCACATAAAAGGATCGTGCAAAATCGGAGTAGGATCGTATATGATTGTTCGAAATTGTACAAGATCATTGGTAGGATCGTCCAAGAACGTAAATGTTTGATTTATCTTCTAGAATTATCATTTAATTTTATTATTTCTTATTGTGTTATATTTGCATTTCAAATGTGGATTGCATAGTAAGTAACTCTTTCGCATTTTAAATGTAATGTTCATTTATCTCGTGCTTTTTTTGACATCATATTTTACATATTGTAAAAAATTTGTGGTACATGATGATGGGATTTGACACATCGAGTTTTCTATCTATTATTGTTAAAGGCTAAAAAACACCACACAATGTGACTTTTCTACATCATAAAGCATCCCTGTGATGGCTGTGAAATAGTAATTTTTATTCACAACTAAGAAATTTTTGAGTTTGCGTGAACGTCAATTTGTAATTTTAGTTTTTCTTCACGTTTCTTTGCTAAAAACATTAGAAATGTTTTGGTTAAATGCTTTTTGATTTATTTCATGATTTTAACCTTTTACATGGTTATTGATTATCAAGTTCACTTGAACCACGACATCTTATAATTATGTCTTTTGAACTGCAAATGAGTTGATATGGTGTTTGAGTTGACAAAATCTTAGACAATTGGTTTACAAATGACATATGATTTGTTTTCATCTTTATAAAATCATAATGATAAAAATGTAAAATGTTAAAGTGAGATTCTTAACTTCAAATAGTCAATCTACATCAAATCATGCCGTAGATTTCCAAGATGAAAATGCTAATGGGTCTCTAGCGCATAATATAGTTTATAAAGAACGAAATCACACTTTTGAGGATATACGAACTATAAATGATTCCATAACTACTTAATCATCATATAGTTCAATTAAAAAAAAATCGTAAAAAGTCAAGTTATAATTCCTATACAACAATACCGAACGTGTAACGTCATCGGTATAAAATCTGATAAATAACTTATGAAACTAATTAATAATATTTTTTTTCAAATATCCTACAAAATATTAGTATCAATTTTACTAATCCTTATTCCAATTAAACACTTGTGAAAAGAACTTTGTAAAGTTTAAAAACCTAAATACGTCTAATTAAAATCATAACAATCAAGAAGATAACAAAAATACATTCTAATTTGAGTAGATAACTCTTCTAACAAATCATGTTGAAAATCGAACGATAGTAATATTAAAATACGAAAAGTTGAAACAAATTGGAATTGGTGGATTGTGAAATGAGTGATGTTGAAATCCTTATCAATTAGTCCACACAAAAGAAGAAACCAAAAGAACAATGTTCCCCATTTATTTCCAATATAATAGTGTAAAATATAAACTATGTGTCATTTTCAATTGGATGTTTGATTTTGTGCAACTCATTCATCACCTCACAACCAAACAAAGTTAACATAGGGTGACAATACTATACCCACCCATTAAATAAAGTAAGGTATAAAAAAAATGAATAATACAAAAGTCACTATCTAAGGGTTGTGTTGATTGAGATCAACATCTTTCACTTTCATACAGTTCAAAAAATTTCAATTGATTGATCTAAGCCAACTCTTGACAATAATGGAAATTTGTTTCATCCATTTTGGTGACATTTTTGGTGGGTTGTAATTTTTCGAGATTTTGCAAGCGATTTTGCTGGACAAGACGTGGTCACTAATTTAGTCACGACTTTTTTCAAATGACTGTAACTCGATGAATTCAGTTGTTAAATTGTACAGTCGCAATCAATGTGTCTAAATAGTTTTAGACTATGACATACCCCTCTAGTTACTTGTAGTTATTACTCACTCCTATTCAAAAAAAGTTTCTACATTTTCATTTTGAGTATATTATAAAATTTTTATTGTTTCTATTAGTAGATAATATTTTGTTAGTAGATAATGACTTTTTGGGGTCCACTTACTATTTGTTTCTCTAATAGAAGTATTATTTAATTATCCTCCTTGATCTTTGTGCAAAAAGTCAAGTGGAAGTTTTTTTAAGGAGGGAGTAATAAATTATACGAGGGTATATTTGGTATAGAGTATATAACCTCTAAATTATTAAACCGAATATAATTTCCGTTTTTTTAATGACGAAGTACATCATCTATCAGACTATCACCCGAATTTTTGACTTTTACTTTCAAATAGCAATTTAATCGTGATACTTTCGTTAAATTAGAATTATGTACTTATACTCTCCCCTCTTATTATCTCCTCTTTTATTAATTTATCAATAGACCGTCTTAGACCGCGAGACTTATTGATTTTTAAACAAAATATATTAACTAACAGATACGAGTAACCACTATTATGAGAGGTCTCATAATAATTTCATAATGAGAGCATTTCATCCAAAAAATTGTATTTTTTTTATCATATTTTTTCACACCAACACGAAAATCACACAACTTCCCAAATTAATTTCGGGACTTTTTTTTTGTCTTAAAATAACTACAAACAAAATTAAATATAGACCACATTTTAAAATGTCTTCGTGGAATGAATATTTAACACAAACCCTAAAAAATCAACACCTTCAAAATCACCACCGTATCTTAATTTCTCCCTCTTTTTTTTATTCTCTGATCACCGCCGCAGCTCCGCCGCACGCGCCACCGTACTCCGGTAACTCATCGTTTTCTCTCTCGTAACTTCCTCAATTTCGCCGATCTAATCACTTTCGTTCATCGCTTAATCATCGATTATTAATTTCGCGCATTTTAATTTACATTTTTAATTTAAATAATCAATCGAAGTTTTGTTTAATTTTGATGTGAAGATTTTCGTGATTAAATTCGTGATTTTTTGTGTTGTTTGCGGTTTTTTTGACAGTTGAGAAATGGCTGGAGGTAGATTAATTCAGCTGCTCTTGAAGAAGAATCTTCAATCTCATTCCAATGTAATGTTTTAGTACTTCTTTCTTTTCGTCGTCGTGTTTTAGTTTACGCAAATTCTCATGTGAGACGGTCTTATCGTGAGTCATCTCACGTAACTGAGGTAGTTAATTTGTATTTCACAAATTGTCATGTGTGATGATTGGATTAGTTTATTTTTTGATGTTGTGTTTGAGTTTATTGGATTCGTTGTCGATTATTGAGGTATATTGTTAGTATTCATTGTCGATTATTGGAGAATATTCGTTGTCGATTATTTGAGTATAATCAAAGGTTGCATATAGTTTGAAATCGACGTGAAAAAGCTAAGATTGTACCAATTGATTGTTTTTTATCGGAGATATGTGGCCTAAAAGTGAATTTTTGAAAGGTTATTGCGTACAGAGTACTTTTTGTGTAGGATTGATGGAAAGTTGGTATCTTTTATTTTTTGGGTTATTGGTGTTCTTTCGGACCTAATTTCAGATAAGTCCAATTCAGTTAAGCTCTTCTCAATACAATTTTCAATTCAAATAAATACAGTTCACTTCCCCTCAGCTCCAATAAGTCTTAGGAAAGCAGGGCCTAAGTTGTCAAGGGCGCTTTTTTGAAGGAACATTAAAAGGCTAGAGGCATTAAGTTATAATCAAAGGTTACATATAGCTTACAATTATTATTGTGGAAGTCGAGGTGAAGAAGCCAAGACTGTACGGAGGAGTAATTGTTTGATCTGGGATTGGTGGACAAAAGCGAATTGTTGAAAGGTTTATTTGTTTAGCTGGATTAATTTGTGTGGGATTGATTGATACATTGATTATAGCTCGGGTTATTGGATTTTGCTCATATTTTATTGCATCAAAGTATCTTGGGCCGAAAATAAACGAAATTTTCAAAAAATTTGTAAGTTACATAAAAAATATTCCCGTCTTTAATATTATCATCCACAAATGCATACATTTGTATATTTGAGGATGCCAAATATCTATAACTAGTACTTTAATTTTTAAAGATCTAAATGATATTTAGACAATCTAGAGTTGTTTCGATATATTGAGACCTTGAAAAAAAAATTTATAGTGATAAAATTAATATTACATATTTCTTTGCTTTTTCTCGTCATATTACACATTTTTTAAGAAAATTAATATAAATGATTAAATAATAGGCAAGTGATTGATAAAGTGACAAAACAATATTAGGTGATAAATTAATGGAGTACGTAAAAGTGATAGTGTCATTTTAGGTAATTTAAATAAATATGTTGTGACACTTTGGTGAAAAAACAATTGAAGTTTTGCAAACAAAAGAAATGGAAAGTAAAGAAATAAATTTTCTAAAAAGAAACGTGGAAGAAAAAAGATAGAAGGTTGAACGGAGCATTACTTAAACTAAAATCATAACTTCGAAATTCCTTAAAATTAGACTTATGGGAATTGAACCCAAGACCTACTACTGAAATAAAAAAGAGGCTATTTCCAATTTTTCACTACACCACTACTAGTTCAATTGAGTATAGGTTGTTGATTAATTTATTTAATGTTGCTAAAGACAGTTCAGTTTTTTTTCCTTCCAAAACTTCCTTGGGCCCTAGTTCCGCCCCTGGTTTATAGGCACTAGGGTAGAATTGATGGTAACAGTAAAATGACAAATTTGTTAATGGAAATCAATACGAAGACTCTAAAGGATCGAAAATGGGTGGGACAGTTGGAAGGTTAATGTGTAGAATGATTGACCATCTGGCATGGCTGTTTTGTGAATGCTGTCATGAATCCCATAGTATGGAGATATTCTCGGCGATTTTTGTTTTTCCTTGTTTATCGAATGAGGAATCGTAGTTGTTGGTATCAGTCTTTTGCACATTTAAGCTCAACAAAAACTTGATATCTTATGAATTAGATTAGCAGGAATTATTCTCTTCTGTTATTATGGAATCTGAAGAAATTCCGTATGGTTTTAGACTTTTGTTAGGGTCAACTGTGTTCCATATTTCGTCTTGATTTTGTTTGTTTTATTTAAAATGTATGGAGTAGTATTTATAGTCCCCTTAGGAGTTTTGGATCGAAGTGTTGTTTCCTGTACTGTACAAATGACCTTGCAATTAAAGCTATTGGACACCCACTAGTGTTTTAACTGATGTAAGTGCCCTTATTAAGGAGCTTCTTCCCAATAACTTTTTTTTTTTTTATTATCACATTATATAAGTGTGGTTTTTGGTGATGTTGCATCTTATGTTTTGTTAAATGGAATTGAAAAATGTGAGAGAAGTGTGAGTCCTACATTACATAAGAGGTTTTTCCATTACTGGGTAGTTTTTTTTGTCAATGACGTGACGTGGTAGACTTGGATGAGGTGGCAACAATAGGAGTTGGAAGGAGTTCTTACCATTGTGTATGTGTTGACTGCTCTATTTTTGGTTCTTTGTCAGCATCCATGTTTCTGGTTGCAATTTTATTTGCTAATTGTTCCATCTTTCTCTTGTGGCTTTACGTTGGATCTCTACTGTAAACACTAATCTCATTTTGTTACACATTAGCTGTGATATGAACTTAGGAACTGCTCTAACGTTTCATCTTCATCAGTCCTTTGTGATCTACTAACTCTTTCTGTGTCCTGAACTGTTGTTGTACGCTCATGCCGCATCTTTCTGCATATTGTTATCTGCCTCTTGATAGTCATCTTTCGGGTTTCTGGCCCATTGCTGGTTGTTTGGTTTGTGCTTGAGGACAATATTTGTTTTCTTTTAAAGGTGTATTAAAAATATGACTGAAGATAAATACAATTCCCTCCGTGTTTTTGTTTACTTCCCACTTCTCAAATTAGTTGAGGAGGAATTTGAAAAGTGGGAAGAAAAAGAAAAACAGAGGGAACATTAAGATCTGATCGTTATTCATTGTAAACACATTACTGGATAGTCAAAATGCAGCACCTTTATACTAAGGCTTACCCCGATGGCTATGCAGGCGCTTCCAGCTATATCATCTGCTGTCTCTAAAGACCAGGACAAAATTGGATCTTCCAGTGCAAAAGCCTTTAGAGCTATTGCCCTTCTTGGAGCTGGTGTTACTGGCCTTTTGGGTTTTGCCACTGTAGCATCAGCAGATGAAGCTGAGCATGGTCTTGAAGCTCCAATTTATCCTTGGCCTCACAGTGGCATTTTGAGCTCATACGACCATGCTTCGTAAGTTTTCCACCTATTTTCTGTGATGCTTGTGGTCTCATTGCTGTACCTTAACACTGTTATATCTGCATTTCAGCATTCGCCGTGGACACCAGGTTTACCAACAAGTATGCGCCTCATGCCACTCAATGTCTCTGATCTCATACCGTGATCTTGTGGGTGTAGCATACACTGAGGAAGAGGTGAAAGCTATGGCTGCTGAGATTGAGGTGACTGATGGACCTAATGATGAGGGTGAAATGTTCACTCGTCCTGGTAAGCTAAGTGACCGTCTCCCTGTGCCATATGCCAATGAATCAGCTGCTAGGTTTGCCAATGGTGGGGCGTATCCTCCTGATTTAAGTCTTATTACGAAGGTATATCAGCCTGAATCTGTAATATTATAATTACGTCAAGTCTTTGCTTGTTGATTGTTCCTGGAAATTATTTAGTTTATCTTCCTCCTCGTGCAGGCTAGACACAATGGTCAGAATTATGTGTTTGCTCTGCTAACAGGATACCGTGATCCTCCTGCCGGTGTTTCGGTTTGTATTCTCGTTCACATTTTCTCTTGTAATTGAATTATATTTTTGTAATTGCAACTTTATGCATCAGAGGTATTACCCCATAATCCCGCATAACATAATAACAGTGCAATAAAGCTGAAAATATCGATTCTTGTTAGTGATGTTGGCTTTTTAAATTGTTCAAAGTGATATGATTGTAACTGATTGTTTGTCCTGGCTGCCCTTGTAATGTGGTCAATTTTTATTGTTATTTAGGAATCATGATCCCTATCTAAACCCGCCCTAGATGATGTTGTCCTGATTAGTACAGGTAATGATGGAGTCTTAAAACAAATAAGTTTAGAGTATAGTAAAGTAAGATGTCTGCGCCTAATACAACTCTTGGCGACACAGCTGAACTCGCTGAATCACGTTCAACTATCCGGAGTGTTTCACTTTGTTATCTGTCAAAAATGATTTAGGACATCTCAATTTAGGCGCCAATGTAGTTTGTGACTTCCGTTTTTTCATCACAATAGACAGCAACCTGATTCATCCCTAGACTTGAAGTTGATCTGAACCTTACAATCCGTATAAGATCTGAAGTTGAATTCGCCCAACTCCACCTAGACGTGATTACGTGAATACATGACTCAAGGGTTGCTGGGTCTGACATGAAAACTAACCTGAAGTTGGCCTTACTCTAAGATCAATCGAAGTGACAAATAAAGGACTCAAGACGGCTAATTTGAAATCACACTTAAGATTACCTACAGTAAAAATAATAAAAACCTTTATAGCCATAACTTGCAATAACCTAAATCATCTTGATTTACCATCCCTGTAACTGTTTACTCGAATATTCTACTTGATTTGTTGATAGTTAAGCTGCTGCGGAACAACATTGTTAAGGACATGGGGTACAAATGAACCACCCATACAGTCATACATCTTGCTTACAAAAGCCCCAACACATCTTCGTTAGGCTGGAAGTTGGAACTCTCTTTTGGAGAGTCGTACTTTGAATGTTCTGATTGGTTCAAATGCTTAAATTATATTTTGACATCAGTTTTGGTCATTCACAGCAGATTTTGTCATCATTATCAGCATTTATGTGTTCTAATTATTAGGGTAGTCTTTATGAGGCTTCTCAAATTGAGTGTAATAGGACTGTCTTTTTGTGCTTATGGGGACTTGTAAATGTTGATTGTAGATCCGAGAAGGATTACACTACAATCCTTACTTCCCCGGGGGCGCAATTGCTATGCCTAAAATGCTTAATGATGGTGCTGTAGAGTATGAGGATGGAACTGTTGCGACAGAGGCTCAGGTGAGATCTTCTTCTTTCTCCAAACGTTGGTTACATCTTTAGGTGGTTATGCCATGACAGTATCTTGGTAAATTATCGCATGAGATGTACCCAGGCCCCTCTCCTCCCCTTCAGATCCAAGCGCCTGGCCCCATTGTTTCTGTAAGAAAGATTTTAAATTTATAGGACACTTTGGATTAGCAGTGAGTACTGATTTATTATTTGTTAGCATGATCTTAAATGCATTTCATCGCATCGCTTAATGCATGTCAGAATTTCTGGTTAAACATCACAATAATATGAGCTTGATTGTTGCCACTAATGGAGGAACTAGTCCAAACATGGTTTTATAACAACTTATAGCCAAACGGCATTACGCTTTAAGCTAAGGTCACTTACAGTGGTCAAGTAATCAGCAAGGATATAAAGGAGTTTACTTAGTACTCTGTACTAAGGATTACTGTTGATAATAAATTGCTCTCTCATAGTAGGATAATGATCACTACCTACGAGGGTCCTTAGTTTCGGTCACTAATAGTCTACTCCGTATATGTCAATATAACTGGTTTACGCAATTTTTTATGCTGATGCAGATGGGCAAAGATGTCGTGTCGTTCTTGTCATGGGCAGCAGAGCCAGAAATGGAAGAAAGGAAACTGGTGAGCCATACTTTTTTCCCAAGTGCTTGGTTTTGTTTGATGATAATGATTTCCTAATCCTGACGAACATTGCAGATGGGATTTAAATGGATATTTGTACTGTCATTGGCTTTGCTTCAAGCTGCGTACTACCGACGCCTGAAATGGTCGGTTGTCAAGTCTCGTAAGCTAGTCCTCGACGTCGTCAACTAGAGATGGCACTGTTGAGAAGGTGCGATTTGGAAAAAACTATCGCCTGATGTTATTTTGACTGCCACACGACGTCTGAATTGTGTGGCTTTGAGGAGCCCTATTTTGGCTTAAAATGGAAGAAAATAAGCTTTTCTTTTGACATCATTTATTTCGCTTTTTCTTTTTGACGATTGCTTCTCTGCAAATGGCCTTTTTTCATTCATGTGACGAGAGTTGCAAGCCTTGTTTAGATCATGTTTGTTGTAAGCTTCTTTAATAAAATCGAAGTTTTTGTGGTAAAATCTTGATTTCCTTTCGACTGCCTTCTTTTTCGATTTTTCATATTTTCACGTGCGTAATTTGATTCCTCTTTTTGTGCCCACCTGTGCCGAATTTTTAGAAAGCTTGAAGAAACCTATTGTAAAGACATATAAATGCAATCTCAGTTGATATCATAAAATACCCGAATTATTGTTATAATGTAACTCAAAAATTGATGTTACTCGTACTCAAAAATTTAAGTTGTAGACCCAACCAGACAAATGTATATGCAATAGATTTAACGTTTTTAAACTCTGTTGAGTGTTTTCATATGTATGTGCTGAGATAAAATGAGATCGTCACATGCGTGCGACAACTTCTTTGTAATGAAAGTAACCACCTCAATGGTTAAGATAAATTCTTCAAGTTCTAAACGATCAGTCTTATAAGTGTTAAAATGGTCACAATAAGATTTAAAGTAGTTTCATTAAGTTTTAAAGTGATCACTTTTTGTTGCGAAAAGTCCGTCTACATGTACGACCTTTACACACAACTTATTCAATTAGACATCGTGCGGAGTATCATCGTCGTTGACATATAACTGACATGAAAAATATTAAATTCATGGATCAAATCAAAAATAATTTCCATTTCGATGTCACACACCTAAATCGTCGGGGAAAGTAAAGCTTTAAATGAGAAAGTGACCCAACATTAGTACACAAATTTCTTGCAAGTTTTAATGGGGCTAATAATTAGAGCCCACATACAATAAGTTATTTTGAGGCATCTATTTGTATGCTACACTACAACTTAAAACTATTTCTTTATGTTTTGTGCATGGTTTTTGTGGACCATGTTCAGAGTTTATGTTGTAGAGAATTCTTTATTGTTTCAAGGTCTTTTTAAGTTGCATTGATGTACTCCCTCCCAAATCCTAACCATCCTTTTCTTCTCATTTTATTTTGCACAAGGATTAAGAAAAAAAAAATGTGTGGATAAAATTGGTGGAAAAATAGTAAAGTCATAAAGTAGATTATGTGGATGAGATTGATTGAAAGTTGACAAAAATATAAATGGGAAGAAATGGATGGTATTTCCTTAAATGAAAAATGGGAAGAAATGGATGGTTGGGAGGAAGTAGGTTGTTTCTTTTGGTTTGGATTTGGACTAGAGTGTTTGATTATCGTTGATAGCAGTGACGGTTTATTTTGTTGTTTATGTGTGGGGTGTATTTTTTAAAAGGTGAACTGCGGATTAATATGTTTGCTATATTTCTACTGAAAATGGATTGAGCCAGTGATCTCATGATGAAAGGATGATTCAAACTTAATTGGTTAGACTATTAAAAGATAATTCAAACTTGTATAACACATCATTCCACATTTTAGCCTAAACCTTGCGAGTTAGAGTAAATCTCGAAAAATATCGTCTTACATGCTCATATTGTAAGACTAGTAATCAAGTATATTAAATAGGTAGCAATAGTATAAAAGAAAATTGATTTCACTAATAATTTAAAAAAATATATATTAAATCAAATTATATTTATATATATAAATATACAGCTCACTTTAAACTCATTTTCAAAATATAATAACAAACAAACGGCTGAATCAAAGTGCTCGTAAAATTTGCCCCCTTTTATACCCTTCAAATTGAAGCATGGCTTTAGTACATAGGTGATAGGTCTCATTATGTAGGCAATGATCAATATAACTTAATTTAGTGCAAATCAATACTCGATCATCCGCCGTCCACTCCTCCTTAAAAGAATACACAAATATTGGATCTCTACAAAGTTTCCTTTTTTTTTTATGTTGTGCCTTTCTATTGATAATAGATGATTTTATAATAAATTATTATCATATATTATTTATATTATATTATAACTTTTTAAATATTTATAGTAATAATTTTGACGTTAATTTTGTTTATAACATAGTTATTTTTATTGATGATAACAACTATTTTATCAAGCAACCATTTTATTATTTTTAATCAACTTTTTTTGTAACCCTGATACGTTAAATAAAATGTAGGCTTAATGCTTAGAATATGTGTGTGGATCCACTGCAGTTATTATTATTGTGCATTTGGTGCATTTAACCACATTAGGTAAGTATAAGGAGAAAGAAGAATAATATACCAAAATATATTATCTTTCAATGAGGAAAACTTACCTAATGAAGTTAAATGCACCAAATGCACAAAATAATAACTGCACTGGAACCTCACCCCTTAGAATATGTCTAATTGCTCATTTCTCTCTAATTCAGCCATTTGTTTATCATTGATTTTAAAAATGAACATAAATCGATGAATTTTTTTTACCTTAAAATAATATTTGATTCAATAAGCAATATCAAGTTAAATTATTCTCCCTCCCCTCCATCCTTTTTCAATAATCAACTTATAATTCTATATAAAAAAATGATTATTTCACGCTTTTTCAAATAAAAAATAAATAAACCATTGAATTGCGTAGGTATAATAATATCATTATATATGAGCAAAATCGAGTTATGTCCAAAAAAGGGTGAGGACGATAAGAAAGAGAGAAAGGTGAGATTTATGAAGATTAGTTCCTTGGCTTTTGCCTTTTGATAAATTATTATTTGTTGACAAATCTTTTTATGTCTTTTTACCCTTTTCACATGATGACAAAGGGGACCTTCATAAATTTATTCATAGTGCCTACTCTATTTTGGAATAATTTTCATAGTAATAATTTAAGATATAATATAATTATGATAATGAAGATAAATTGTTACATGCAAAATGATAAGGAGTACTACTTTAGTATTAAATATATTTTTTCTAATGTCGCCTCTAGTTATACGAGTATTAAAGTAGTCACTTAAAAATTATATTTGCACATTGTAATTTTATTCAAAAATACATTAAAGATAAGTAACTAACCCATCAATCAGAAATTTGAAATAAATTTAAGAGAATAATTTTCTTTTCGTGGCGGGGAGATTTTTGGAGAATAATGTGACTAAAATGTTAGGTAAATTACATTTGAATTCATTTCATACCACGAGACTTATTGTTTCTCACTAATTCCATATGAAGTTTGTTGTACAACGTACAACATTTTTATAATAAACTCACTCACTTTTTATTCAAACATAATATATGAGCTACCAAATAACTATTCTTATTACTTAAGAGATTTCACATTGACTTTATTTTGAGAGTGCCTCAACCAATAATTTCCATTCATTCAAATCCAAATGAGATATCTGATTTTTTTACACATTATTCGCGATATATGAGAATAAACATAGCGAAGCAGAATTCTAATATCAAATTTTTGTAACTTTTAATACTATATTATTAAAGATAATAACGTTACAATATATTTTATTTGAATTTAAAGGAAAAAAAAAAAAAATTAACTCATACGGAGTATTCCGTATTTCGACGATTTACTCCGTACCTACAAATTATTATACCAAGGACCAAAATGGTACGAACTGACAACATGGTCAAGATTTTGTGCCCAAATAATTAAGTTTTTAATGAAATACAGAATACATAGTACTTTGTCCAAGGACATAATTGTCATTTCACAATATTGCTCTTTGGTCTTAACCCCACCTAAAGTCCTAAGGGAAAATTCCCATGGTGCCCCTGAGATTTGGCTTAATTCCCATGATGTCATTTTTTTTAAGTTTGTGCACAGAATGCCCCTGAGGTTTGAGGAAATGACCCACCGTGCCCAAACTGTCAAAT
>JAUEKU010009901.1:0-14922 GCA_032274805.1 Gypsophila paniculata | reverse complement strand
GTAATTTGTGTTTACATCTCAATTTAATTTTAAATGCGAACGTTGTTTCATAATTTAAAATTTAGCGAATCAACGACCAAAAATCCAAATTTCCATTTTTCCGCCATATTTCCCACAAGCAGGGAGCCACAACAAAACACACCTACCAATCCCTTACACAACTCAACATCAAATATCATCCGTCGATCAAATCCAATCAACGGCCCAAACACACTCCACACCACCACACACAGATCACAACACTCTCCGCACCTTCTCACCTCTCACCTATAATTCTATAAATACTCCCCCATTTCCTCACCTCATCATCCACCTCAAAACATTTCTCTTAAAAAAAATTCACCTCTCTGCACCTTCTTCCTTTTTTATTGTATTAGTTGAATACTTGAATCACAACAATACACATACATAACAATTAACATACATAAAACAATCAGAAAAACCAAAAACAAAGAAAAGAAAAACCCCAAAACCAAAACCAAAACCCAAACCCAAACCCAAACCCGACACCCCTCTTCCCCGACAAACTCCCCGGAGCCAGCACCGACGCCCCGGCACCCCACCGTGACCAGCTCAGCCACGACAGCAGCGCAACATCGGTAGCAGCAGCAGTAGCGCGCGGTGTGCTGCGTTCCGTCTCCCCTCGCGGTCGCGTGACCTTTTTCGGCCGAGCACCTCCGGTCTAGCTACCATGGCTGGGCTTTCCCCTGCTCACGCCGCCTTCCTCCTCTGTTCTGGCCAGCCTCGACGTCACCGGCGATAGATCGTGACCACCGTGGTTTTCCTTCCACTCTATTTTGCCCCTGTTTTAGGTCCCTGTTCTGGTTCAATTTTGGTGATGTCGGGACTGTTAGAAGACGGGTTTAATTCTTGGGAAATGAAGGGTTTGGCAGTGTTTTGAAATTTTTGGGAAATGAAGGGTTTTCCTTTTTTTGGGAAATCAGGGGAAATGAGGGAAGATGTGCCTCTTTTTCCCTTTTTGATATGACCCGACGGGTCTACCCGCGACCCGACCCGACCCGACCCGGTTTTTTCGGGTTTTTAACGGGTCGGGTGTTTTTCGGGTTCGGGTTTAAATTAACGGGTTTTTTCAGGTTATTTTCGGGTCGGGTTTCGGGCGGTTTAACGGGTCGGGTCGATTTTTGACAGGTCTAGGTTTATCTAAGCCTTGAAAAAATGGGTCCTTCCCTTGTTTTAACGTTGTGTACATTGATTATAAGACTAGCTTGTCATTGTCACCGCCATAAATATACCATACCAACTTGTCAATTAAGGAGTATTTTTCTAGTACAATGAAGGAGCATGCCCGACGTTTGCTGTAGCTCTGCAAAAGCATGCAGACATTTGATGGTTATACTTTCTACAGCCTGTACCCAATCAATTTGGTACTCTTTGATAGACATACAAAACATTCTTATATACGGCGCACAGTACAAATTTGTTTGGAGACATTTTATTTTCCTTTATTACATTATTTATAATATTTATATATATGAAATACTTTTTACGTCCCATTGGATAAATATGTATTTTGATTTTGGGGGTGAATCATTAAATTATTATCTATTTTTATTTTTTTTAATAAGTTTTGTATGTAAAATGTGATGTGTAAGTTGATGGAATAATTATATATTATTCCTTGTATTAAACAATCATTTGGATTTTCTTAAAATTGTGTCAAAATCAAAAGATAATTATTAACCGAGAAAGATGAAATATATGTTAATAAAAAGGGAAAATACACCGGGAAAGGGAAAAATATTTTACAATAAGTGATATCTTTATCCTATCGTTATAGCATATGTACTTAGCTTCATAACTTTCTACTCTCTAAAATTAAGGTGTTTATTATCACGTAAAATATTGTGCATGAGAAGTTGGGTAACTAAGAGCTTCTTGACCTCATAAGTGCGCGTCTCTATAAACACAATGACTAGAGTTGGCTCGACGAAACTGACCCGACCCATCCAAAACCCGACCGAGATGACTCAAAAATTTGGCGGACTGAAACCCGACTTGAGCTGACCCGAGGTCGAATCGATAACCGATACAGTTCATATATCTCTAAATCGACCCAAAATTGATTTGACTCGACTACCCGACTAATGACCCGATAATCACTTAAACTGATTATGATCCGGCAACGGCGGTTCTAGGGTGCTCCAGGTTTGTTTTTTCTCCATTCTACGTTAGGGGTGAGAAAAATTTAGCCCGGGCTGGACAATTTGGTCCGAACCGAGACCAATTCGGTCCGGTCCTCGATCCTTAAATTTTGGACACCTTCGGTTTTCAGGTCCGGTTCGGACCGAGACCGATTTTTTTGGTCTGGACTGAATGAACCGAATAATTATTTTTTTAATTATTTTACAAAAATTATATACTAAATGTTACTTTTTGTAATTTAAAAATTATTTACTTATCTAATGTTTTTACTATAACATAAAAATGAGAAAAAAAGTAAAAACTTATTAGAAATATTTTAGTAAATTGTTAAAATAAGGAAAATTTGTCGATATATACCTTGTATGACACTTTTTTTTTTGAAAATATATACCTTATATAATTTTTTTTACACATATATACCTTATATAACATTTTTCTTAATTAAAAATATTTACCAAATCGCGTTTTTCTTAAAAAAACTACTATCTCGTCAACGGAAACACGATTTGGTATAGATTTTTAAGAAAAGCGTTATATAAGGTATATATGTGTAAAAAAAAAATATAAGGCATATATTTTAAAAAAAGTATCTAAGATGTATATTGACAAATTTTCCTTAAAATAATAATTTTTTATTTATTTTTCAGTTAGTTTTTATTTGTTTTCGGTCCAATCGGGTTTTGACCGGACCGGACCGAGCCGGTCCAAGACAAGACCTAACCGGACCCTTTTCAATCCGGTCCTCGGTCCGTAAAATAATTTTTTCGATCCTCGATCCGGTCCGGTTTTGGACCGATGCTCAACCTTATCCTACGTGGACCCTATTTTGGTAAAACGTTTTCAGCTAACCTAGAACGACAAGAAATATTTTTGTCAAAACCCCAGTTTGGATAAGAGCTCTATCTACTATGAAAATTTGATGAGAACTCGAGCTTTTTTGAAGCGGCTATATGCCTATGCTCTATGTTCACAGCATAAAACTATGATCACTTATAAAACCTTTCGTTTTGTTTTTTTTTTTTCCTAGTTTTTGTTTTTTTTTTCAAATTTTCTTTAGGAACTATGAAAAGTAGGAGGAAAATAACAAGTAATACTTCGTACATGAGAATACGCTTAGAGTCATAAAATATATCATTATATAGTCTAACACAAATTTTTGTGTAAGACCAAAAGATGATCACGTTAAGTCGTTATATATACATGTTTATGAGTACATTTTTTTGTAATGTTTCTAATAACTACCTTTTCTCTAAAAAATGTGTATCTATCTATATGTATGGACTTGTAATTTTTTTTAATACTGCATTTCTGCAAGTAATGTACTTCGACATAGTTAATGTGAGCTTTGCGCCCTTGATTTGACCTACATTGATTATTTTTATATAAAGGAGGGTGAATATTTTACCTTATTATTATTAATTTTTTAAAAAGTTTTTTTTTTTTTTGTTTTTTAAATATTTACTTCCTCTGTCCCGGTTAACAAGCATTTGTCACCATTTTAGGATGGATCAATGTATTACAGAGTATTATTTGTTTCCATTTTTGGGGGTTTATTAGAAGTTTTTTTTTTAAAATGAAATTAAAGATATTGTTTTTGAACTTTGAGTATGGATATCAGTATAATGGGGTGAATTGATTTATTCATGTTTGGAAGATATGTGAACTAATAGGGAGTTGAATTGTCTTTTAACGGTTTCAATACTATGTGAACTCGCGAGAAGTGAAGTGTTTTCCAATGTGTTATATACAAGGGAAACAAAGGAAATATTTCGTAATTGTTTTTAACGACTAAATAAATGCATAAGCGAATTGATTTTAGGCTATTGGATAATAGTTTATTGAAATCACGAACTATTAGGGTTTAAAGAACTTTACACTTTGGTAAACCGACTAGTTTTACGTTAGCAACCTTCAAATTTCGAGTTCCGAAGATTGTTTTTGACATGGATTTTGAATATGTTTTAAAAAGGAAACGATGTATACATTCTTGTAAAAATTTGATACATTTCTTGAATAGGTACGAGGATGACTATTAGTGTACTTAATGAAATCACGTGTTGTTTATCACAGAATTAAGGATTTTTCAAACTTATTTAAATCCCTATATTAAAGTGTAAAGTTTTGTGGTTAGTAATTTTTTTTGAAAGAAAAATTTGTTTGTCTCTTCAAGGGATCATTTGGTTCATGTTGGAGCTCAAAAAATAGATGAATTAGAAATTTGTGGGGACTTGAACACTTACATTGGTTCATGTTTTGGCCAGTGCACCTTCATTTCCCTTTCTTCTGTGCACCTAAACACATAAGGTAATAGAGCATAATTGCAGTTTCCCTCCCTTACCTTTTTTTTCCTTTCCTGAATGCGAAACAAACGCCCCTTAATTCGCTCATCCAAAATCATGAGAACTTAAACATTTATTTGGTTGACAATGTGACAATTTATTTTTGAGGTCACCCCTTCACGGATATTAATGATCACTAGGAGCCCCCAAGGTTTTTTATGTTTTGCATGAGACCAAGAAGGTGGTTACGTATTATGAGTCCCTATTATTCGTTCTTTTGTGAAAATGGTGAATTTGTTTGTGTATACTATCAAATTATGTTTAAAATAGTTTAATTTTTTTCAATACAATGACATGAGAATAATTGTAAGAGAAATATTACACATTTACACTGAACTTCCTTATTGTTATTTAAATTCTTCCTGTTTGTTATTATGCACAACTCGTATGTCACAACTCAATAAAACGCGAAATGAGCCACTTAGTCCAAGTGTAGTGCCTCACCACACTTTTAACATTCATCCACCGTAGTAACAAGAATGTCAATGAAACAAAATTACGGAGGAAAAAAGAAAAAAAAAAAGGGTTGTACTTCACTGAGCATCATTTATTACAATGAAGACGTGTTAATTTTGGTTTTGGAAGGTAATGATTTTTTCACTTTTTCGCCTAGTAGGGTGAAAACGTACACCTACTATAGTGCAGGCGGCAGACTTGCATTAAGGTGTAGGTCTACTTTTTTCTTAGATGATATACACAGGATTTGACCCTTTAATTTTGAGGAGCAAAGTGTGGTCCAATGCAAAGAGTACATGTTTTGTCCTTAGGTTTTTTGGGCAAAATTCATCAAGTGACCTTAATTATCCTTTGAGTTTATTAGATGTTGCTAATCGCAAAATTCATCAAGTGACCTTAATTATCTTTGAGTTTATTAGATGTTGCTAATCATTTGATTATTGGGCCTTTGTCATTTGATAGTTACTCGTAGATTTGAATTATTACTTGTAACTTGAGATTGGGGGTGAGGCAGCCATGCAATGAGGCGAATGAGCACATAGCGAACTTGAGATTGGGGGTGAAGGATCTTGATGAAATGTGGCGGCGAGGACATGATCGAGGTAGTATAAGTTATGATGGTAAGCTAGTGTGTATAGCTAGGGTGACTGTAAACAACCTTGTTAATTTTGGCATAAATTCACTTTCACGGATATGTAGTAATCTGCAAACGTTGAACGGATACAACACATTTTACCTTGTAGCAAGATTTACACCACATGCTATAACCAATTTTTTTAAATCACTTTCGATGTGTTTGCGTATCCATATGTGATTCAATACTGACCTCAACTACTCCATGCGTTTTATATTTAAGGATATGATATTTTGGTTTTTTTTTGTAACATGTGCCCACTTGGCACGTGATAAGAAACTAGATGGGAAAATTTTTACCAATATTTTCAAATATGATTATGTTGGTAACAGCTGTTGAAAGTATGCGAAGAGTGTGAACCATCCAATATCTACTACGGAGTATAATTTGCAGAGCTAGAGAAAATGTCCGGCATGCTCCCTTCATTGTACTTGAATATATTAATGGGAGTGACAATGACATACTAAAAAGCAACCGCTCCACAAAATTAAAACTAGTCCTAATAATCAATGTAGATAATGTCAAATCAAGGGTGCAAAGCTCACATTAATTATTTCTTTTTTTTTTGTTAAAATAGTGTATAAATATAAAGAAAAGTCGATACACAAGCAGCGTTTAGTTATAATGCGCTACAAACTACCCCTATTATGTCGGAGTACATTACTTGCAGAAATGCAGTATTAAAAAAAAATTGTACGGAGTAATTTACAAGTCCATACATATAGATAGATAAAGATTTTTTAGAGAAAAAGTAGTTATTAGAAACATTATAAAAAAGTGTACTCATGAACATGTATATATAACGACTTAACGTGATCGTCTTTTAGCTTACACAAAAATTTGTGTTAGACTATATAATGATACATTTTATGGCTCTAAGCATATTCTCATGTACGAAGTATGACTTGTTATTTTCCTCCTACTATTCATAGTTCCTAAAATTTCTTTTTGAAAAACCAAAAACTAGGGGAAAAAAAAAAAACAAAACGAAATATTTTATAAGTGAGCATAGTTTTATGCAGTGAACATAGAGCATAGGCGTATAGCCGCTTCAAAAAAGCTTGATATGAGTTTGGCTCATCAAAATTTCATAAATCCATTATGAAAATTTGATGAGCCAAACTCAAGCGTTTTTGAAGCGGCTATATTTCGTGTTCTCCGCATAAAACTATGAGCGCACTTATAAATTCTTACGTTTTGTTGTTTGTTCCTAGTTTTAGTTATTTCAAAAATTTCTTTAGGAACTATGAAAAGTAAGAGGAAAACAACAAGACATACAAATAATGCGCTTAGAGCCATAAAATGTATCATTATATATAGTGTAACGCAAATTTTTGTGTAACACTAAGACGATAGTACACGTAAAGCCGTTATATATACATTTTTATTAGTATATTTTTTTATAATGTTTCTAATAACTATCTTTTCTCTAAAAAAAAATGTGTATCTATTTATAAGTAATGACTTGTGAATTGCAATTTTTTGACTTAAAACCATACGAAATAGTTTACTTTACTTTGTATTTAACAAAACTAACAAACTAAACTACAAACTAAACTGTTGCCAAAAAAAAAAAAAAACTACAAACTAATTTAATCATAACTAAACATTTACAAATTCCATGTGACACGTGTATGGTGTAGATAGTTTCTTCCTTTAACTAGGTTCATCACATGCAATGATGCAAACTCTTTATCAAATATAAAAGCCAACATCATTACTTGACTCACATATTTACTTGTGACATTCTCCACTCTTTCATCAATATTATTCACTCAAGTGCACCATTCACCTCACTGTTTCAACCTTAAAATCTTGCCATATTTCACAACTAAAAAAAAAAACACTTAGAAAAATGGCACAAGAAGAAGATATACTCCAAGCTTTGGCCAATCTTGACAGAGATATGTTTCTGTCAAGCATTGTCCCAAGATTCCCAATAGCAACATTATTGAGGTTTAAACTCTTAAGCCGTGAATGGGAAGCAATGTTATCCAGCGCCAAGTTCGGTCTAGACATGGCCGAGTGTGGTAATCCTTTTAGACAAGTTTTGTTGGTTCCTGAGACCATTGATCCTTTTGATGAGTTTGTTCATTCACTATCCTATGAAGATCGAAGTTGTTCTCTGAAGAAGCTTGACAACTTGGTGTGTCCTGCTATTAATGGTCGTTATTTTCGTATTGTTGACTCAGGGAATGGCTTTATATGCTTTGATTTGGTTCCTTCCAAATCATTTGGCCTTTGGAACCCTCTTACCCGGCAATATTTGGAGATCCCTCACTTCCCCGACATGGCTCAAGATGATGCTATTTCTCTGAAAAGGGTTGGTTTCGGCTTCGTCGAAGCCACCGACGACTATAAGATCTTTACCGCGTTTACCCATCGACACCGACCTAATTTTACCCGTTTTTACTTGTTTTCTACTATTGAGGGTGCTTGGAGGAGGTTGACTATTCCTCTTGGGAAGTCTTTATTAAGAAGTGGAGATTCTTACGGCCGGGCAATATGTGTAATGGGGGGTCTTTACTGGCCCTGTAAGGAGGCTGTGGGTTTCTTTCGCTTTGATCTTCAAAGCGAGATGCTGACGGAGACTGTCTTGCCCACGGCTCAGTTTTCACCTTATAACTATGACATGATCACACATATTTTTGAGGAAACAGGCTCGCTGTGCATCTGTTGTTATAAGGATAGTGAATTACAACATGTTTGGAGTTTTAGGACACCAAACGTAAGCTGGACACTCCTTCATCAACTTGATAAGGATATTGTCGTATTTGGTTTCACGCTAACGGGAAATTGTTTCTCGTTATCGTATAATCCGCATGATCCACCTCGTGGGAACTTTGGGCTGGGTGACCCTGAGGTTGAAGGAGGAGAAGCACAAGCTGTTGCGTTTGAGTGTCCTTACCCTTATTTGACAAACTCTAGGCTTTATGTCCCTCGCTTGTCTCATCTCCGTATGAACAACCCATGAGACCCTGAATTTTATCAGTAAGTATCTTAAGCTGGTGCGTGAATGGTGAACTATGTTAAGTTTCAATTAATTATTTGGATGTTGATCCTTTCGTTAACCACTAATGTAGCTTCTTTTGCCTTGTTATCATGGAGTTCTACTTACTTATTTGGATGTTGATGATGTTAAGGACCACTAATGTAGTTATTTGCATGTTGAATCATGTTAAGCTGGTGAATGCTACTATCTTAAGTTTTAATTATTGTTGGAATTATCATAGTGCTTTTAATGTTTTTATCATGTCTTTTTTTATATAATGGTTTTTTTTAGATAAATTGGTATTAATTCCCTTATATGTCACTTTTTTTTTTTTGTTTTAACCCCCTTATATGTTTTTATTTTAGTTTAACCCCCAAAAAAGAGCATTTTTTTTTGGTATTACCCCGAACCGATTTTCGACACACCCGAGTGAAATAAAGTAGCTGGCCAAGATGTTCCTGATAAAGTAGTTGCTGCAGTTATGGGGGTTGTTACCTTGGTTGCGTTGTTGTAAGCTAGTGTTTGGGTAAATTTGTTTGGCTTGCTTGGGGTTTCGGTTATTGAACAATTTAGGGGTGATTGTAAGGTTAATGTTAATGTGTGATTGTTTATTGAACAATTTGGGGGTGATTGTAAGGTTAATTGAGCTGGTTGATGAACCAGGGTGGTTATGGAGAAAGGCAGTGCTAGTGTAGCTGGTAAAAATATGCGGCGGCGTTGTCGGAAAATGGCGGGAATGAGTGAATATTGGAGGTGAGTGAAAGAGTAAATGAGGGAAGGGGTGTATATGTTAAAAGGGATGGGTATATTTGTCCACGAACAAAACTTTTGACGGAAAACCTTCACTCGGGTGTATCGAAAATCTGTTCGGGGGTAATACAAAAAAAAAATGCTCTTTTTTGGGGGTTAAACTAAAATAAAAACATATAAGGGGGTTAAAACAAAAAAAAGTGACATATAAGGGAATTAATACCAATTTATCCTTTATATAATGGTTTTTGTTTGTGTATATTTTCATTTTGTTGTAATTCAACTTCTAAGCATTAGAATATTAGATCGTTTAGATGCAAGTAAGGTTGGGTACGATTCTAAGCTTGTATCTTTTTATATCCCCATATATACATTGATAACCAAAATTAACGACGCATGTAGATAATCATACAAATTGTATAAATAATTAGTTAGGGAACATGCTTTAAACGTTTTAAATGCTTCCTAATCAATTATTCCTCAATTGAATCCCCCCTCGGCTTGGAGCTTACAATCCATGCAACCATTTTTTACTTCATAAGGTCATAAACACAAGTTATACAACAAAGACGATATCGAGTATTGTCATCAAAGAACAAGAATAAAACCAAAATAAAACACCAGCTAGATAGCTAGTGAACAAGATCTATTACAAGTACAACCAATTAAAACAAAAAGATCTGCAAAAAAAAAAAAAAAAATAAAATAAAAAAAAATATAAAAACAAAAAGGCCTAAACTAGTTGACTATGAGGAATATTATAATAAACAAAAAGTTTTTTTTATTTGTGGCGACCCTTGCCTGATATTTTTCTCTAAACCAAATGTTAACTGCTTACTCGATTCCATCGGATTCTATACATTTTTCAAATTTATGAGGAGTATTTTGAAAAAATGTATAGACTTCTATGGAACATAAGGAGTTCTTAATAGGACGAGGGAACATAGTACTAGGCTCGGCCATCCTTTGCCAATATACTTTAGTCAGAACGGTGAAATAAGGGTATCAAAATAAAATCCGACTTTACGTATTAGGTGACGAGCTCTACGCCTCCGGCGAGGTTCATGCTTAGGGTCAATCAAACTGTACAAGGGACCAAAACCAGCCAAATACTTACCATTGGGAGCCATATTAATGAAATTCAAGCGTTCATGTTCAATGCTGAAAATCTTGCGCCATGAATTCCAGTCACCAGGCCGCTCCATCGTCCACACATCAGAACAGTCCCCTTGGCGTTTATTGCCGCCAGGTGCGCCAGCGAGGGCAAGGCACCCTTTTAACACAAATAAACTCACAAGAGAGTACTGACTAGACCAATTCATCCTTGGGAATTCTTCCCATTGCTCGGTCACTAAATTGAAAGCTACGATGATACCTACCCCTTTTGTGTCATTCACAATATTGACTTTCCAATAGAGTTTATCCTCAAAGAATAATGAGTAATCTAGGTAGATAATGCGGAGGTATTTCCATTTAGGATTAGCGTCAACTCTTTTCCAAGTTCCACTATTCAAGGAGAATATGAAAAATGCTTTGTCCCCCTCCTGTTGTTGGTCATGTCGTATAGGAAGTACACAGCGAAAATATGCAACAACAATCTTGTAGTCATCTAGGGAAGATACGTAGCAAAAATTACAAGCCTTAGCATAATAAACACCTTCGCGATTATTGACAACGCGATCCTCAGCATGATTATCACGATAGCTGGGACTATTGATTATGCGACGCTCACCGGTTGCAGGATTCCAAAGGTGAAATCCATGATCTCTAACTGACAAGCAGATAATGCCATTACAGCACCCCGCCAAACCATATCGTTCCACAAAAGGTACAACTTCAAATTTAAATTGTAATTCAATTAAACCATTGGCAGCGTCGTCTGCGTTATCATAAGGTAACAAGTAAAGGGGACGAGGACAATCATCATCACTATCATCTGCAATACGGATTAGAAAAACTTGACGTGAAGATGAGAATTTGAGGTGTGATTTTGCAAACTCCGGTGACGAAATAATCGAAAGCCAATCCTGACAAACAGTTTTGAGACGTACAATATATTTAACGTCGAGTCTTGCTACAATTTCATCGAACAATATCTCTTGGGGTAAACATGGTATGACTTTAAATGTTCTTATTGTGCACATCTCTCAAACTTTTTGCAAACAGCAATTCAATATTCTAACTTGCAACGGCTTTATACATCGAGTTTTCTAGTTGTGCCCTAGCTTTCCTATACTCATTATTATACATAAATTATAAATAAGAATGATTTTTAGGGTATATTTTGGAAAAGTAGATATTGTTTAGGATCTTAATAGAGTCCAAATTATGTAACGTTACTAATAACTCCGTATTATTTAATTATGCTAAAAGATATTTCACAAATTTATTGTACTTCGTATGTTATGTAGGATGAGTGTTAACATAACACGATGTATGCTAAAGATTCTAAATAACATATCTTGTAACCTCTTTTGGAGCCAAATAAAATAAGGTACGAAATAAAGATACAATTTGAGTTTTAACTTTTAAGAATATGATATATTTAGTCAATTACTCCTAATGAGCTTCGAAAAGTTAATGTACTTGTAATGAGTTGTGTACTAGTTTAGAACCCGTGCAAATGCACGGTTCATCTAGTACGATATGAAGTATAATTTTAGTATGAGTAAATACTAAATTTTATTCATATATTATATTTATATTTATATAATTATGAAAATTAGTGAATATTTAGATATTATCTAATATTAATTGTGTTGATCACTTTAAAGACATTTGGTTTAAACATTTTCGCCCCTCATGTCCGAATTACCCCTCATTCTCCCCCTAACCACTTTTCAAGCATATACTTCTACTCTCTCAATTTTATACTAGCTACAAAAAATAAAATTACTCGACACAGATCATACTCATTTCCTCTCTGAATTTTAGATGATACTTTTCTTGTCACCAATACGATAATCGCAATTACTCTGTGCAATAATTTGTGGTTCGCCCGAGTCAACAAGTGGTAGTGTTCACTAAGAAAATGAAGTTAGTGATGGTTTTTAAACGAACCAAGTATCGTGATACTAGTTTTCAAGTCAAAATCCAAAAGGTAGCAATTTGAAAACAAATATATTATCAGTGGTATCAATTTTCAATTTTCTATATTTTATATATATTTTTATGGAATACTTTTCACGACACTATTGCGATTTACAACTTTGCACGTGGTACACCTCTTTTACGATAAAAATATTTTGACTGACCAAACTCGCGGTTATGAGAATAAGACAATTCTTTTTTTGTTTTTCAAATCGAATATCGTGTCAAGATTTTCGATTCGAAAAAAAAATCATCGTATTCAAAATACGACCCTTAGTGACATTATTCAATATTTTTATATTGTACTACCCTTTTTTATGAGATTTAAAAATGACATACAAGTCTTAATTATATTTTCAAATTTCTTATTAAAGACAGTATAGTTAATATATTTAATAATGTAATTAAATTATCCCACCATATATGGGATATTTTAGATGATACTTTCTTCGTCTCTAATAAAAGAAAATCCTAATTGCATTGGAAAATAGAACTATATAGCTGATTGTATCATATCCATATATTGTTTAATTAAAGATGACTTAGAGATCTTAATTATGTAATTTCTTTTTTGTTAAAGCCAACATATTAAATATGAGTATGATTAATAAACTAAAAGCACAATATAGTACTCTTTATGGAAAACTAAATATTAACAAGTTACCTAAATATAATTCTAATAATATTTTCCTAATTACATGGTATTCCTAATACGGGTAATTAGGAAAATATTATTAGAAATATATTTAGGTAACTTGTTAATATTTAGTTTTCCATACTCTTAACATTGATATTAATGTGACTAGATGGTTGATTCTAACAATTACCAGCATGGCTCCATGTGTATAAACCTTGAGAAACTTATTTTAGTAACATTGATTCTCTATTTAATTTATATATCTATAAATTAAATCATTATCTGAGAGATTTTCAAATATATAGTTGAAGAATAAAATGTATGTACTCGTATAACATCGGAAATCTTGTGGTTTGTCAACACAACACTTTATAGAAGTAGGAATGCGCTCCGTGTTGAATTGAATGAAATGATTTCGAAAGAAAAGTGTATTGAAATGGTGAAATGAATGGATGAAGCATTGTGAAAAAGTTTTTATTAATCTACATGTGTGAGATCTCATTGATTGCAGAGGAAAGCAATTTAGTTTTGGAATGGAACATGAAGAAGTTCTTGATTTTGGGATGAAACCCTCTTGAACTTATCGAGTGAGCTTTCTCTCCTCTAGTTGGTTATGTCCCAAACTTGTTTTCATGGTTTAACAAGCACTAAACATATTGAAATTTAAGTGGGCATAAAAATATGTACTTTGCGTAAATGTTAAGGTATAAATTAAAATCAATCGGAAAACTCCAACTATCAGTCTACACTTTTGATTAAGTTAATTGAATTTCCATAAATTTATCAATCATAAATCAATCACAAAACTCCAACTATCAGTCTACAATATCAGTCTACACTTTTGAATTTCCATAAATTTATCTCTTATCATTGAAAATTGAATGATATACAGAAATTGAGGGTATATTTATCTTGCATCTTACTTCAGTGGTATATAACAATATATCAAATTAAATGCACAAATTAATTAATCGAAGAATGAATCTCGTTATTGCTTAAGATAATGATACATTTAGGAGAGATTACAACCGAAAGGTTTAGAATTGTATTAATGAATTGCATTTAATCGAGTTACATAGTATTGAATTGCATGAGTTCTACTAATTACAATTTAGGGCATTTCTAGTGTTACAAAAATAAGAGTCCTAATCTAGTAAAGATTTAAAAGATAGAAATTAAATCTAAACTAAAATATATCTTAGAGATATCTTACACAATATTTGGAAACTAAAGTATACACAATTTACATTTTTAAAATAAGATATCCACAAGATATTTACAAGTAGAGCTGGCAAGTCTGACCCGACCCGATCTGAAACCCGAGTAAATCCGATCCGAAAATATGCAACTCAAAACCGACCCGATCCGACCAGACGTTGACCCGTAACCCGATACGACCCGATCGATTAAGGCCGTCCTGAACCCGAACCCGACCCGAACCGACCTGACCTGAGATGACCCGTAGTCGACCCGATAATTATTCGACCCGACCCGACCCCACCCACCTAACAGCTGACCCGACCCAAAAATAACTCGACTCCTATCTTTATTCGAAATTATCTAACCCAATAAAGACCAAAAAAATCACTTTTAAACACAAAGAAAAATATTTTAAAAAATATATAATGGATTATTAAGTCATACTAGACAAGAATTGACATAACCTAACAAATTTTCAGCATGACCAAACACGAAAATACCTGAATCATCCTAACCTTGAACCAAACTCGACCAACCTCGACAAATTTATCAGAATGAACCACCCGATAATGACCCGATTCAACCAAAAATCGACCCGAACCAGACCCGACCTGATAAATCTGCTTGTATGACCCGACCCGAAAGCGGCCCGAGACCCGAC
>JAUEKU010009792.1:0-14924 GCA_032274805.1 Gypsophila paniculata | reverse complement strand
ATATTATTTTTTTGATATTTTTTATTTTTTTTTTTTTTTTTTTTTTTTTTTTTTTGGTGATGAACAATGGTTTTGGTAGTGGTTAGTTGTGACCTGTGATGTGTGTATACTTATAAATAACAAGATTATACCTCGGATGTAAATACATCGTATATAAAGATTTTGAGCATTTAGTTAAAGTTTTTGAGTATGTATGCTAAGTTTTTGAGTTTTGTTTACAATCACTTATATAAGCTCAAGAACTTTATAAAAAATTCAAAAACTCAAGGATTTGAGGTTATACATAAGATGCGTAATCCTTATTTTCTATAACTATGTAGCCTTTAAGAAAAGCAAAGTTTTGGCGCATTAATTATTCAATGAGACTGTTGTATCTGTATAATCGATTTGGTTTGATATTATCTCTGTCCAATTCAATGGTCCGAAATGCTTTACCTACATTTACCGATGAACGTTTTATAACATTAATATCTTTAGTTACACCTTGTTCAAAATTATAAAAATTTAATATTCTTATTATACATATAAAGACGAATAAAAAAGATCAAACATCATTGTGTTTTCCAATATATATTACGATAAATACCGAATATTCTTCAGCCTCATGGCCTCATGAATAGTAACCAAAAAGTAGGTGTAAATGGGATCATTGGTTTGGATGGAAATGAGTAGGATGGTTGTATGCATGTAATTGATTTCATTTTACGAGACGATTGTATGCTAATGAGACACGTTTTTGGGATATCAAAAGCGTATTATTAGCCTTAGAAACTTGCATTTAGCCACCACCTTAGGTGATTTTAAGGAACTTTAGAGTAAGCAAGTAATTAAGGCTAATCATCCTATTCTACGTGGTCAAAGTCAATTTTCAAGTCAATGTCCAAGTCAAAGTCAAAGTCAAGGTCCAAGTCAAACCCGAACCCAACCAAAGGCAAAACAAGACTACTAAAGCAAGTCAATGCGAAGTCAAGATGAGGTCAAGAGTGAGGTGGAAAGACCAAAATATCAAAAAATTGGCTAAGGCATTGAAAATCAAGAGAAAACGGAGCAGCGAGGCAGTAGCGTCTGCGCACGGTGCACAGACCTGGTGCGCACGTGCGCCACCCCCTTGCGCACGTACGCCGGTTTCTCCCTGCGCACCCTCAGACCTGAACTTAAGGGGTGCGCAGAACTAAATCACTTCTATTTTTATTTTCGTTTTTTATTTCATTTTGAGGGAGAGATTAAGGCTTTGTATAAATACTCTCTATTTTTATTAAGACTAATCTAATCATTATTGTAAGTAATTAGTTCTCTCTTTAAAAATTCTCTCTAAAAATTAGTGAATATTTAAGGTAATTATGAGTGGCTAATCCACTTTTCTTGGTTAATTTGGATTGAATCTTCTCTATGAAAGCATTGTGAGCTATAATTACTCTCTTCTATCTTTACCTTAATTTGTTATAGCCTTGTGATTAATGCTTATTATTGATTTCTTAATGATTATGCTTGATCAACCTGTCATTATTGGATTAATTGATGCTAGAGTAGTTTTGTGACTAGATTGCTTATAATTCTCTCTTTAAGTGGCAAAATTAGCAACTTTATTCGTGAGGATTTGTGGGAATTGTTGTTGATTAAGGCTAAGACTTGTGTTTAGTAATTAATTGCATTTATTAGTCTCATCCATGCCCAATTAACTTCTTAATCTTCATGCTCGATCAATTCATATTGAATTTAATCACTTGTATTAGATTATATGCTTTGATGTTATGTTTAGGATTAGATTATCCTTTTCATGAATATTTGTTGAAAAGACTGTTAAGGCTAATTTGAAGAGTTTATCGATGATCAATGCCGATTGAGAAGAGGATTTCATGATTAACCAAGTTTACAAACTTATTATAAACAATTCGTTCTCAACTATCTCTTTACTTGTCAATTGCTCTTGTTAATTGTTTGTTTTGACTCGATTGTGACATTTCTCAACATCAAACCCCTCATTGTTCTATTATAATTTTGATAATAATTAGTAACTTTTTCATTTGTAATTAGGCTAAAATCAAGCAAACCGCCTTCTCTTGGGTTCGACCCTATTCTTACCACCATATTACTCTTTTTAGTGTAGCGAATAGGAGCATATAAATATTATAATTTGGTAGTCTTAACACACGACAATTAGGACCCACTAGGTATTATGGATGCCATCATTTGAGACATACTAATAATTTGTCTAATAAAACATAATAATTTTTGTTGCAAATTAACAAAGATTTTGATTTCTAATCTAGAGGATGTGAATTCGATTCTTTTCTTTTTACATTTATTTGTCAAATTTTTATTATTATAACATAATTTATTTATCAATTTTATTGACAAAAATAAGAGACTAAGCTAATATTTGTTTTTATAACATAATGTTTTATAGACAAAAATAAGAGGATAAACTTCAAAATTAGAAGTTTCAAAGGTAAATAATTTTCAAAATCGTGTTTGCTAAAAATTTTGGGCACCACCACTAACAAAAGCACAAATTATTATTTAAGATGGGTCAAGTAGTTAGGTTAAAGACAAAAGTTAAATGTATTCGAAAAAGCAAAAGACTCGCCCCATATGTGCAAGTAGATGATACTTGACCCATTTTAAATTTAACATGGATATATCTATCTTAATAGAGATTTAATGCTAACAAAAATCTACATCCGCCATTGCCTGACTTCCTCTTATAATTTGGAAAAGGAAGGACAAAACATTTTGCACTATAGCAACATGTGTCATATATTTAGTGTTAGTCCCCCTTTAATTTTTATTTCTTTTATTCTCATATCATTTTGTGCGGATTTGAATGTTTTAATTTGATCTTAACCTATTGATATACCGAGTAATATTTTCTTCGTTAAAAATCATATTTCCTATAAAAAATTAACATGATATACCGAGTAAGTTTGAACCGCAAAAATGAAGTGCGATAAAAAAATGAAAAATGCATAATAAAATATCGAGATATTTATACTTTGTTATCGAATTTTTTTTTTCACAAAAATATATATTTTCAATGAAAATGAAAAATAGCAATATATAAATTGATAAACTTAATCAAACGCTATCTAAAAAACGATATAAAATCAAAAAATTAAACAAGTCTTTAAACAAATTGGGATATACTTGTATCTGTCTTTTGGCAAAAAGGAAGTGTCTAAATTTGCCGAGTGTCGACAATAAATTTCATAAAATGGAAATTACTTTTTTTTTTCCCTTTTATTATAGATCTAACGTAAGACCTACTGTTCCAATTATAGGACAGTTATAATGACATTATATATAGAGAAAATTTTGACTATTTTTTAACTCAATAACACTGACAACAACAATAAGTCAATTGACATTTAATTTAACAACACTGAACGTACGTAATCATGTACCTCGCTCAATATAACGCTTCATTTTCTTATATATCATTATTTTGTTTCCACACTTTTATTTGGGAAAAAGGATAATACATTTGATAGTAGTACATCAAATATTACTTTTTTTTGAGTTTTCTTATCAAGTTTTTGAGTATTTTTACAAAGAGCTAACACAAACTCAAAATTCTTTAAAATAAAACTCAAATTGTTTATAAACAAACTCAAAAACTTATAGATAATCCGATGTATTATATCATGCGTATGATTCAATAAACAACAAATTGATCCATTCACTTTATTACAAATATATAACGGTGAATGTAAATCCTCACAATTCACCACGATCAAACACTCGACGTAAAATTAAAATTCCCACAAGTCGTCCGGCTAAACGACAACGACGAAGTGAACCCGAGTCTCGACCGGGCCAAATCGAACTGGACTAAATTATTCTCCAACTGATGCCCTCCAATCACAATCGACGTCCTTGTATTGCTACCTCCATCAACGAACCCGAGACACAACACATTATCATTAACCTGGACCATTGAGTTCTCCCCGAACAGTGTCCACACCACATTGTCGCTCTGCAGCACCAGGTCTATCCCCGGCACGCCGGGTCCAACCCGCGTGCTGGGGAAAGACGTGGCTGCGTAGCATAGCTTGAATGGCGCTACGGGAGCGACTGTAGGAACGTCCTTGACCTGGTTCTTAAAGAAAGTAGTAACTGCATTGTAAATGGATGTTTCGAGGACCGTGTACGGGACAACGGTGCTGATTTTGGTCCCTCCAACGCCGTTGATAATTGAGAGGAGGGTTTTGTTAAGTGGGACCTCTTTCGAGTTTATCTTGATCTTTGTTACTCCGATGAAGTATTCTGAGGAAGGTTCGCCCTCGGTTGAGACTCCAGCTGTCGAGTTTGGGTTGGTGATCAACGGGGTGTAAATGAGCAGAGTCGAGGCGTCTATGTTTGGTAGGAGGCGGTATGGGCCGTCTCCAAAGAAGAGAACGCCGTTAGCGTTATTGTTGGAAAATAAACAGATGGCAAACTTCTTTGGGAAGCTGAAAGCAGCTGAAAACTGAAAAGGTAGCGAGATTTTTGTTTTTCCAAGTCCAGCTATTCCTTTAACTCCTTTAGCAAGGCCTTTTAGTAAGGAAGTGGGCCCACAGACAAAGAGGAATTGGGGAACTGTTACGAGGTTTGTCGGGTTGGACCCGTCTGTGGACGTAATTTGGACTACATCTGACCCGAGATCACCTGACGTGGCCGTGTTGATGAAGGGATTTTCAGGGAAGAGGCCACAAGTGTTGTTGTTACACCCGGGTCTAGAGGGTGCATTGCACGTGCCACAGGATTGGGAGTTGGCTAAGGAGCATTGGGCCGAGTTGCAACGGGCCGGGCGGTAGGAAGACGAGGAATATCCCGAGTCGCAATCGACCCAAAGGAATTGAGCACCGAGGTCGAGGGTGACGGGTACGGGTACTAGAGGGGTTCTTTGGGTGAGTGTGGTGGTGTATTGGAGAGTTGTGGGGTCCTTGGAGATTGGGAGAACTAGCGCTTTCGGACGGAACGAGGCCGTGGTGGTTGTGGTGGTGAGGGTGGTTGTGAGGAGGATGAGGGTGAGGATGAGGGGGTGGTTGATTGAGGAAAACATGGTGCATGGAGTGTAGTTGAAAGTTTGTTATTTTGTGGTGGGAAAGATGTGGGTTTTATAGGGTGTTGGGAGAATTGAATAGTTGAGTGTACTAAAACGTAGACCCGTAAAAGTAAATCGATTTAAATGATTTGACAGTTTTTAAAATGAATAAGGCTATGTTTAACTCAGACCTATCTTCAGACCTCAGACTCTCCCACTTCACCTTCTCACTAATTCAGACTCAGACTCAGACTCAAATACTCTCAAACTTACTCAAAATGTACACTTTATCCCCAGATTATTTTCAGACTTTGTCACATAAACTTTTCTCTTACTTTATTTGAATCATTATAGATTTTTGATAAAATTTGCGTCTTATTTTTTTTATTATCACACACATAAAATAAAATTATACTTCATATTACATTCAAAGCGATGAAAAATTACACACGCGTGAAATAAAATTATACATAAAAAAGTACACATGAAATAAAATTAAATGATACTCCTTAATAAAAGAAATCTACCTGTATATAAATACCTATAACACTTGGATCATTAAGAGTTGACCAATTTTTTTACCGTTAATATAATTACCATTAAAAAATGTATCTTTTTAAGAATTGAGAAATATAAATGGAAAAAATGACTAATTTTTTCTTAGTTTTTTGTTTCACAAATCATGTTTTTATCTTATATAAATTGATTAATAAAATATTATAAAGTCTAATATTATCCATCATTAATAAATAAAAGAGAACTATTTACAAAAGTACTTATTTGTTAAAAAATACGTATGTAAATACACAAAAACAAGTATAAAATTGTAAATTGTACAAAATACGGGTCTGAAGTTGGGTCTTGAAAATCAAAGACTCAATTTCAGACTTTATAAAGCCTGAGGTACTTTATCCTAGTTTGAGATAAAACTGAGTCTGAGTCTGAAGCTCAGACTTGTACTCAGACTTTGCTCAGATCCCCCTTTAAACATAGCCTAAATAGATACTAAGAGGTAGACCTATAAAAGTAAATCGAATTAAATGATTTGACCTAATATGGTTGGTTGTAGTTTTGAAAATGACCAAATAGATATTTACAATTAATCTGATAATTTTAAAATGATTTTATAAAAAAATAAGTCCAACGAAAGTTCGCTCGATAATATCGATCAAATATTAAAAAGTACTGATTTGAGTCAAAATATTAACTGTAAATTACTCGAGCGGACTCGAAGTTATCACACTTGAGATTTACCCAATTACTACTTCTCTTGAAATAATCAGATTTTAAACTACCCAACCCAAAATAATCTGACCAATACAACGCGCTCAACGACTTTTTAGATCTAGATATAACAAAACTAACACAACTCAAATACTCAACCTATTAAATTTTACCGAACAATCAAACACATTTTCTAAAACTATAATTCAAAATAATAACCCAATCTATTAAAAATGATTCGACTTAAAATTGTACGAAACTAAATTAACTCGACCAAAACTCTTATCTAATTTCACTATTTGCTCTGTCAAAGTGTAATGATAATGTGTTGATGTTGGTCAACAAGTTACAACTTAGTAGCTTGCACGTATGCAGGATTAGAGACTGATTGGATATGTCCAGTTAAGATCATCTATCCCATTTTATGTCCCATTTGTTGTCCCAGAGTCTTTATTATCGTTGAATAAAAAATATAAGATATCAAACACTCTTAATAGAATCTTATATTTTTCATTCAACGATGATAAAGACTGTGAGACATTAAATGGGATATAAAGTGGGTCAGAAGATCTCGATTGGAATTTGTCATATGTGTAAGGATGTTGATGGACATGATTTATTGCGGGAAGAGTATGAAGATGTCAAGAGTGACGGCTTACAGATGTGCCAGCTGCATGTCGGTCTAAACTCGAGCACGCTACGTATCCGTAGACGTATTGAATTTTTGAGATTTGGATGTGATTCGTGGGTCACACATTATTTTTTTTGGGATAATTCTCATGTTACCTTTAAATTTTGCATTTTTTTTCAAAATATTCCTTTTTTTGTAAAAAGTTTTCGACCAATCAAAACTCGTGACTACGAGTTCCGATACGACAATTTTTTTTTAAATCGTAGATCTTGACAAGATCTTCGATTATAAAAAAAAAATTTCCGTATTCGGAACTCGTGGTCACGAGATATGGTCAGTCAAAGTTCGTTCAGTAAAAAAAACATTGACTGATCAAAACTCGTGATTACGAGTTCCGAATACGAAAATTCTTTTTTTCATATCGAAGATCTTGTCAAGATCAACGATTTTAAAAAAAGAATTGTCGTATTCGGAACTCGTAGTCACGAGTTTTGATCGGTCAAAGTTTTTTACAAAAAAAGAGGAGTATTTTGGGCAAAATTGCAAAGTTCAAGGGTATCATGGGAATTATCCCTTATTTTTTTATGTGGATATAACATAATCTAGATAATATTATCGATGAGACTTTACTTAATTTTTAAACTCTGTCACATCAGTTTTTATTTGCACTAATTTTAATTATTTGTTTATTCTTTAGACTCAGCTCGAACTTAATTTATACCTTATCACAAGACTCATCTCAAATTTTACTTTTTTTTTTGCTCTTTTTTCCTCTACATTTATAAAAAAAATGAAAATAAAAAATAGAACACATGTCAATTATATACTCCCTCCCATCCATTCCAAAGGTTACAGTTTGACTTTCACACTTGTCGAGTCACGTTTTGCAACTAGAATATTTTTACTTACAAATTATAAAAAAATATAAAAATTTGATATTTTTATCATACTTATGTATACAAATCAAACAAGATCACACATGACCATATTTTCTCTTATATAATTTACGGAATACTTAAGATTCTCTACACACATGAATAATATCAAAAACTCAATGTAATTTTTGGAATGAATTAGAAAGAGTATTAGGTAACACACCTAAAAAAATGAGCCCTTAAAGTTTAAGTTGAGTATTGGATTTTAATGACTCACCTCAATATTATCAATAATTTTACCCTTAGTTTTCATTAAAGGTGGAATTTGTATAGAGATAGTGGTTGTTTGAACAGTTTTCTCTACGAAACTATTTCAGTCGTTTAAATTCAATTATTTATATTATGAATATTTTGGAGGACAATAAAATTTGGCGAGGGTGATACTTATAAATTTGAAAAATAAAATGGCGCCACCGGATATTAGTCAATTTGAATACCACCTAGAGTATAACCGTAAATTTGTTAACATTTTTATTTATATTCCCATGATTTCAAACTTTTACATAACTAAATATTTAAAGGGTATTATAGGATGTCTTTATATTCAAATTAATTAAATATTTTTTATAACAAACTCTATTATGGCATATATTTAGGAGAGGTTGTTCTAAGAACCATTTTGTATGTAAAGTCTTCATATCGTCAAATTATTAGCCACATCATAGAAATTTTCTTTTTAAATAGAAATGAGAGTATGAATATGGTTTATGACTTGTGAATTATGACATTGGAAACTATGTGAATGAGAGTTGAAGTAATAAAATGTCGGGTGAGAGGGTTAAAGTATTAAGATGATGGATGGAATTTTTTTATTTTTTTATTTTTTTTTTAAAGTAAAGATGATGACGGATGGTAGTGAGATGGAAAAATTGATATGTACAAATATGATAATAATATGATGAAGTATCATATTTTTCCAACAATATAGTTCAAATAACATAGATGTTAATTAAGCAAATGAGATTTGATAGGAAATAGTTACACATTATCAATTTTAATTACATCTCCAAATTTGCAACCATGGCCATTAATGAAGTCTTAATCATCAACATTGAGCTTATCTCATATAATTTCAAAAAATAATTTTAGTGGTCAATTACATTCTTACCCTTTTTAAGTTAGAAGTTAAATAAATTAACCAAATTATAATTTGAAACATTTATTTTTAATTTAATTTGGGTGGTACTCAAACTCGGTATCACCCGGTGGCGCCCTAGCTATAAATTTTACCTTCACGGGAACATGTGAACTTGGACGGGAATTTGTGATTGTTAGTAGGATTACTATAATTGTGAGAAAATTTATTCGTAATCGTTCTATGTCAGGGTTAAAGTTTGGTTGTTTACACGTTTAGAAAATCATGAGTTACAGGCAAATTAATTATTATAATTAGATAAAGTTTAATTATGAAAATAGAAAAAAAAAAGAATTAATTTTTGATGAATATCAAACTACCGTGATTTGGACCTAAACGCAGTCATTAAATTTTTATGATTAAATATATACAATTTTATAATTATCTTCCAAAAATATATTTACTTCTTATAAAATGGTATATATTTAATCATAAAAATTTGTGTTATTAGGATTATAAGGGATAATTATAAAATTTTATATATTTAATTATAAAAAGTTATGTTGTGAGTGTAAATACCCGACACGACATACGCTTAATATTAGCAATTATACGGTCTCATAAGACCATCGTCGCGACATCACATGATGACATCATCGGATGGTATCACCCGACGACATCATCCCCTCTATAAATACCTCTCAAGGGGCCAAAGGTAAACAATTGGCTCTTAAGCCCTCCCCCACTTCTCTCTCTAGAATATTTCACAAATACTATTATACCACTAGTGGTATAGTAGCATTGTACAACGAAATTACACTTTTTAAGCGTAGTTTTTAAGTTGTCGAGTTTTGTTGTAAAGTTGTCGAGTTTTCTATTTAATTTTATGGGAAAATTTCCATTGTACCCCTGAGATTTACACTTTTGTCAACGGTACCCAATTTTTTCAGTTTGTATCTGTGGTACTCCTGAACTTTTCTTTATGTGCACGCCGTCACCAAATTTGTTTTTCCATTAAAACTCCATTAAGTTTAGTACTAATTGATGACGTGTCAAGTCCTAATTGTGCGGGAAAAGTTAGTTAGAGTGATTTAGTTATATAAAAACTTTTGTTTGCACATGGTACCCCTAAGATATATACATAGTGCACATGGTACCCCTAAATTTTCTACATTGTGCACATGGTACCCCTAAATTTTTTACATTGTGCACATGGTACCCTTAAGGTTCATAGAATATACGCAAGGTACCCCTAAGGTATACACATCGTGAACATGGTATCTTTAAAATTTCCACATTATGCACATGGTACCCTTAAGGCTTGTAAAATGCACACATGGTACCCATGTCTTCGATAAATACAATTTCACTGCTATATTTATTCGTTGAAAGTTCCTTATTTTTTTTCAGTATCAATTTAAGTACTACACGAAAAATCATATTCATCACAATTTTGTTTTTTGAGTGTGAAGTATCAATTTAACTATACAAAAAATCCACATTTATCCTATGTTGTTTTCCACTAGAACTCCTCTAATAAATAAGTTTGCATTAGATCTCAAAGAATTCATATTTTTGATGGATTTCTAGGTAGTTAAATACATATTGCACACAAAAATTCATAAAGGCTAAATAAGCATTATACTAGTTGGAATTGCATTTATTCAAAATCGGGTACCATAGGCACATTTTATGGACCTTAAGGGTACCATGTGCACAATGTAAAAAGTTTAGGGTACCATGTGCATGATGTGTATATCTTAGAAGTATCATGTGCAGATAAACTTTTTTACATAATTAAACCAATCTAATTAACTTTCCTACCACAATTAGCAATTGACACGTCACCAATTATCACTAAACTTAACGGGGAGTTAACGGAAAAACAAAATTGGTCACGACATGCACATAAAGAAACGTTCAGGGGTACCACGGACACAAACTTAAAAAATTAGGTACCATTGACAAAAGTGTAAACCTCAGGGTTACCATAGGAATTTTCCTAATTTTATTGATATTCTAACAAAATTAGTTGAGCTATCATGTAAAATTATTGAGTTTTGCCATTGGTGGTATTACCACCAGTGGTATTATCACCGGTGGTATGATCTACTAATTGAGAATATTTCCTCCTAAATACTACTACCAAATATATATATTTCGGTACTAACTTGGGCGTCGGAAACTCCGTTCTGGGAACAAACCCGGGAGGCCGTCATTCATCCATCCCGAGAGGCTCATTTTTACCTGAAATAGTTATGTTATAAATTAGGAGATCAATTTATGTTATTAGGAGATAAAATTTTGATTCTCGATATTGTACCTTTCAAGCAATTAGATAAAATTTTAAAAAATCTAATTTTAAGGATTAATTATAGAACTAGGTTTAAAACCCGTGCAATACACGAGTTTAATACTAGTTATAAATCCTAATGAAAAAAATTGTACAAATACAATTTTCACGTACATGTATTTCTTAGATAATTTTTTTAATGTCTATTATTTTTTTTATATTAACGATGTTGGACGAATACACGTTATGAAGTTATAGGTTATTTTTTGAAAAATAAAATGTTAATTTATTCCTACCAACGCACAAGATTCATTCACGTCACCCCTTTTTATAGTAACACACTTTCTACATTATTGTAACACTACTCTAACTCCAACTTCTTCATTATTGTAACATGACTTGAGAAGGTGTGTTACAATATTTTTTTCAAATAATATTTTCTGTGTTACAATATTGGAGAAGGTGTATTACATTTATATTTTTGAAAAATCACATGAAATTTGGGTTGTTGCTTTTTTTTATCTGATCTAATCGGACGGACCACAAGCGTAGGACGGATGTACGTGATTTAATGGTTGCGCCGGATGCTCGCCGTATATATATTTTCTAACACTGTGATACTCCTATTCAAGTCTAAATGAAATAAATATTTTTGGTGGTTTTCAAGATGACATTTTAACCATGATTTTCTATTTTTATTTTAAATATAATTCTATGAAAAAAAATCGACAAACATTTAAAATTTTAATTTCATATATAAAATTTTGATAGTTTGTGATACATTTACGGTGGTAATTTAAACCTTAAAATATACCGATCGCCTTAAAACAAGTATCAATCAATATATATTTTTAAAGCGAGAATTTTTCGAGCGACGTGAGATAGTCCAAGTTTTAGGAAACTATTATTTTAAGCGATAATTATAAAATAGTATATATGATTAATTATAAAAGTTAATGTCAGGGAAAATTGATAATTTATACCTTATATAACACTAACTTTCAAAACTTATACCTTTTGTAAATTTTTTTCAAAACTTACACCTTTTCTGAGACTTTTTTTCCTTTCCTATACCAAATCAGATATCCGGTATGTGTATATGTGTGAGTGAATCGTGAACTTGTGACTCGGTTCTATGATGTACGTGCTACGTTTGTTACGTGTGTGAGTGTGTCCTCAAGTGTATACTTGTGTGTGAGTTGTGGCGTAATGGAATGTGCTAGGTTTGTGTTGTTGTAAGTAGATGTGTGTAGCGTGAGGATTGTCAGTTCGCGAGCGAATGTGAGCCAAGTGTGTGCATCGCGACCCGCGGACATCACCCTGCGGTCCGTGGTGGTGTCCGATGGCCGGAGCCAGAGACAGCCGTCTCAAGAAGACACCGAAAAAAATTAGGTTAAGAAAAGTTTTTAGAGAGAATTGTGTAAAAAGGAAGGAAAAAAGGCAAAGGCAATCTAAATATCATAAATTGTTTTTCTACAATATTATCAGCATCTTTTGGGAGACTCTACTGATGTTCATCCTTTTCCTCCTATGCCTGGAGCTGTGATCTCTGCTGATGCAGCTATCTTTCTTGAAAGCCCTCTTACTGATTTGGAAATAAAACAAGCTCTATTTGCCATTGATAAGCATAAGAGTCCAGGACCTGATGGCTTCTCCTCAGGTTTTTTCCAACATTTTTGAGACATTGTGGGGCAACATATTTGTGCAGCAGTTAAGGATTTCTTTGCCTCTGGTAGATTGTTGAAGCAGATTAATTCCACCCTTGTTTCTATGATACCTAAGGGGACTCATGCTAATAGTGTGTTGGATTATAGGCCCATCTCATGTTGCAATACCATATATAAAATAATTAGTAAATGCTTGGTGGCCAGAATGCAATCAGCTCTTCCCTCCATTATTGGCTTGGAACAGACTGCATTTGTTAAAGGAAGGGACATATTTGACAATATTCACATGGCTAATGAGCTGGCTAGGAAATACACTAGAGCAAGAGTCTCCCCCAGATGTATGCTCAAAGTGGATATTAGGAAAGCTTTTGATTCTGTCAATTGGCCCTTCTTGCTGTTTACCTGAAAATACCTACCGGGGTTTTTGAAATTGAATTTGAAGATTTGAAAAAAGGGTTTGAAAATATTGATGTTGAAAATTGAAAAGGTTTGAAAATTGAATTGAATTGAATTGAGGGGAACTTTAGAAAGTCGTTTTGAAAATTGAGTCGCCACTAAATTTTAAAAGGTATTTGGAACCCATCGATATGTCTCGATTCCTAAGATGTCAAGACTTGAAACTTGAAATCTTAGAAATTAAGGCATGTCGATCGATACCCATCCTTCTAAGATTATGAAACCACAGTTGGATTTGGGGTGAGGGTACCCTTCAAGAAGAAAATCGTTGTTTTGAAATTCACTTAAAAAGCCCTACGCGAACGTAGCCGCGACTAGTTCAAAATTGGGTGTTTTTGATTGATACTCGAATCGTCCGAAAGTGAAAACATCGAAAAAGAAATCGAAAAGAACCGAAAATCGACCAAAGTAGGAGTGGGAGACGCCAGTGAACTGGCGGCCAGGACAGTTAGACGCCAGACCACTGGCGCCTCCCTGACTTGGGTGGCGTCCCGAAAATTGTTTTAAACCCTCAGATTTATACGATAAACGATATTAAATGATTGTCGATTTTAGATAATGTCGAGTCATTGGTTAATCATTAAGTGATAAATAGAGTGTTTGATCATTCAAAAAAAGAGTTGATTGATTTGAAGGATTAATTTAATGGTCTTTAGATTAAGTGCATCATCGATGTAGTTAACATGGATTAGGAATCCATGGGTGGAAAGGCCTAATGTTGGGCTCTTCACACCATCTAAAGGTGATGTGCCTTATGAAGACATTAGTCTAGAGGGGTAGGGGAGGAGAAGAAGGTCAATACCCAAGGAGAAGAGGGCACTGCCCTTTTGAGAGAAATGATAGAAAGTCTACCTTGTTTACCTTTTAGGATGATGGAAAGATGGAAGAATTGAACTTTGAAACAAAACAATTAAAAGGGAACTTTTAGAAGAGTTTGAGAGAGATTTGAGAGAAAATGTGGCGTACGGAGGGTTTTTTTTTTTGGTCAGAAAAGTTATTTAATGAGTCGGGGGAAGGATGGTAATTATACTGAAAAAATTGGAAAACGGGTACCAGTCGCCAGTAATCTGACGACTCCTTGGCCAGTCGCCAGTGCACTGGCGATTCCCTGACCTGCGCTCATAAAAGATTTCGCTATAAAATCTTCCTTGATTCCCGCGCTGACCATATTCTCGCAATATTCCTTTTGCGGTTGCTGTAGGGTTTTGTGCGTGGGGGATTTTTTGGGTTTGACTCAGGTTTGACTTGGGCCAAGTTTGGGTTGGTTGATTTGTTTGGGTCAAAGTTGTTGTTTTGTGTCCAATGATCAATATAATCAATCAATCCAATTTTATTTATACAATTAATCGATTAATTTGAACTCGACAAACTTTAACCGGTATCATTCCGTTTAAATCGCATTTTCGTCCGTTTCATCACGGGGTTATGTTCGGGGGTACGGATACGGGTATCTTCAATAATATGTTTTGCTTGTCTTTCTACCTCATTTTTTTGACCCTGTGATTCTCATTATGTTGTACTCTAGTTTGAATCATTTAAATTTGAATTTTAATGTATTATGTCTTATTTATGTTGTTTCATGTTAGCAACTTAGTAATTTTTTGTCTAACTAAAATCTAA
>JAUEKU010009682.1:0-14924 GCA_032274805.1 Gypsophila paniculata | reverse complement strand
CGTTACAGCCTATTCATTTTTCGTATTTTAAATTTAAAACGTTTGTTAGATTTGATCAAGTCACTTAAGTTCAATCAATTAAACTTGAGCTACCTGGAGCTACTTGATGTTCAATCTTTTTTATCAAAAACTGAAAAAAAAAATTGAAGTTAGAAAATCCGACATGTCTTAAGCTTAAGACGGGTCACCCCGTCTTAAGGGAGACTTACTGGTAAGTAAATACATTAGAATATAGTCAGGGGCGATTCTGGGATTGTATCGTAGTGGGTGCCAAAATAAATATTACTCTCGCCATAATATCTGAGTTAAAATAGTACTCAATATTTCCTTAACTTTTTCCCACTTACTAGCTCATATAAATAAATGGAGTATATGGTTCAGGCTGTGCTGACTTCTTTGCATAGTTATTGGGCAAATATTTTCCTTATTCTAGCAGGGGTTATTAAGAAATTGATAATATTTGTCGAAATTACTTGTGGGATGGCACCTATACATATGCCAGAGTTCCTCCTGTGGCCTGGTCTCAGGTTTGCTCTAATAAGGAATATGGTGGATTGGGTATTGTGAATGCTGGCTTAATGAACAAGGCTTACTTAGGAAAGCTAGTGTGGTGGATTGCTACCAAAGCTGACCACCTATGGGTCAAATGGATCAATCAGGTATACCTTAAAGGGCAGGACTGGCTGGATTATTCTCCTAATGCTAATAGTAGTTGGACTTGGAGGAAAATTTGACTTGTGAAAGACACCTTCAAACCTGCTTTCATCAGGGGCTCATGGCTTGGATTGCCTGGGCCTTACACTGTGTCAAAAGGTTATAAATGGCTGGTTGGTGATCAACAAAAGATGCTGTGGTATTTTGTGGTGTGGAATAGGACCCCTAAACACTCTTTCATTTTCTGGCTGGCAGTTCTGAATAGGCTCAACACAAAGGATAGATTGATTGCATTTGGCATTTGTTCAGAGCAGAGGTGCTTCCTATGTGATTTTGGTGATGATACTGCCTAACATCTGTTCTTCTGTTGTCCTTTAAGTGCTAGATGCTTGTGGGATATTAATAGATGGCTGGACTGCAGAATTCAAAAGGCATCTCCTTGGCAGAGTTGTAGGGGGATGCGCACAAGGACTAAATTAAGGAGACAAATTTGTTTTGCTGGATTGGCAGGGCTGTACTATCAAGTTTGGATGGCAAGGAACATGGCTCGTTTGGAGAAGAGGATCCCTAGGCCAGAAGTCATTACCCAGAGGGTCCATGCATGTCTGAGGATACGAGTGGAGAAGGTGGTTCATAATGTGAGGAATATAGATGTTCAATGGCTTAGAGTGAAAGGTCTTGCTTAGTTTGTTCTATGTGAATGTAATATGGATGAACAATGATGTAATTGGTTTTGTATTGAGCTCAATATAATTACAATTTATCAAAAAAAATAAATGGAGTATATAATTATGTCTATAAAATCAAATCATGTCATATAAACTCAAAATTACCATGTTTGATTTATGAAAAAAATTGTAAACTCCTCATTTTTCATACTTTATCAAAACAACACAATTAAAACTTGTTAACAAAAGTCTTTGATTTAATACTAGTTTGAGACCGTTAGTTTTTTTTGTCTTACGACGAGCCATATAGACATTACAATAATGAGAAAAGTGGAATTGAAATCGAGACCTATTTTACAAAGACCATATTAACCATTATGTCAAGACCTTTTTCGACAAAACACTATTACCATACTACTTAATGTGTTAATGAAAAAACGTTTGTTCCCATTATATCTCTTTTCAATCGTCTATTCCCTACAACTTTTGACTTAGTTCTCGATACTAAAACCTCTCTCTTTTATAACATCATTATTACTTGTTCTTCTTCTTTAATTGCTCCTGCTCCATCGGTCCATTTGTGATGATATTAGATCATGCTTGTTAGTAAGCTAATTATATTGTACATAAAGCAGCTTCACCATTCAATCATAACAATACATTCATTCTATTAATCTTTCCTTCTTACAATTACCCTATATGCTCTCTCATTTAAGTAACATATAACCACCTCTCTCAGCACATTACCATTATTACAAGCTTAAGGTGAGCATCCATGGAAGTTGATAATTGCTTAGTTTTACACCATTCAATCATATAGTTGCAATTTTTTCTTTATTTTCCTCCCTTTATTCTCTAAAATGACCATTTCTAAAGTATATATATGAAAAAAGACGCAAAATCTCAAAATTTTCTCCGAAAAAGTTGTGGGTACCATGACACCCACCCTAAAAATGCCCCTGAATATAGTAAAAGATGAATAAAGCTTGCATTATTGTACGAGTAGATAATGGAATCTTTTAATTAAGTACAGATATTACCCGCAAATTTGTAAGAAGCAAAATACTTTAAACTTAGCTTGATTGTCACAAGTACGGAGTACCAAGCACCCCTTATTTATAAACTAGTTGTTTCACATCTTTATGTTTATAAGCAATACACTTCAATAACAGACCTTATTCCGAGAATAGGGTAAATGTTGTACTGATTAAAACCAGCTTCGAAGAACAGTTGCTTCCAGTCAAGCTCAGTTCTTTCTTTACCCCCAACGGTAATGGCCATCATTGCAATGTCTGACAAAAGTTGTGCATGAAAATGATGCTCCAGATTGTCACCAAGCGGGTCTACCACCATATCAATAATTATTAATTTGCCATTGCCCGGAATCGCTTCTTTGCATCGTTTTAGTATCTTTAGACAATTTTCATCACTCCAATCATGCAATATCCACTACATCATTGATCAAACAAGGCCTTTATGTCAATAAATTTTTTTTTTCTTTTTTAAGAAAACAGAAAATCAATTGACAGTAATGATCAGACTAAATTGATTTTTATTAGATCGTCTCACATTAGTAATAATATAGGGGAGACAATGTTAAAAGTTAAAAATAGCTCAAAATTAATTATTGATAAACGAAATTTTGAATTATTAAAAAAAATTGTCGTAATATATGAGAGATTTCACAATTATATTTTCAGATCATAAGATCGTCTCATATAAGAATTTTTATGGTTAGCCAACTAAATTACGCGTTTCTAAGAGGAGATTAAACGTCAATATTATACAAAAGGAATTCTTACTTCAATTCTATTATCCACAGCAAATAAAATGACATATTTTTTGTTAATAAAAATATTTACTCTAAGATTAAAGAAATCTACAAATATTTTTGAATTCAAGAAGTTGATGTGTTGGGTGATTTGGAGAGCTCGTAATGAGTTTATCTTTGAGGGGATTGATGTGTGGCCGAAAAGTGTGGTGACAAGGGTAACAAATTTGATTATGGAGATGGAGCCGAGAAGAACCAGGAGGGAGGGGGTGACCGAAGAGCAGAAGGGGATGGAGGGGAACTACGGGGGGGACGAGGGGAGGGACGGCTGGGGGAAAGATAGAGCGAGGGAGAGCGGGTAGTTAGATGGGTGGCACCGAGAGGAGGAATACTTAAGGTGAACGTAGATGCAGGAGTTGCGGAAGGACGGTCAAACTATGGGGTAGTTGCGAGGAGGGAGTTGGGAGAGGTTGAGTGGTGTGTCACGATCCAGGAAGATGTGGAGTTGGAGGTTCGACTGGCGAAAGCGATTTTATTTGGTTTACAGGAGGCGCTGGAAAAGGGAGTGTGAAGGCTGGAGATCGAAAGTGACAGCTTGACGGTGATCCAGCATATTCAGGAACATGTGACCGAGCGGAACTATTATTTCAGCATCATAGAAGACATTATTTTGGATTTTAGTTTATGTTTTGAATGTATTTCTTGGTCTTTTGTAGGTCGTTTAGGTAATAAGGTGGCCTATGAACTCGCGCATCTGCGCCCGAGGGTTGTTGGTAGACGTCAGTGGGTTGGGGAGGTTCCGCCACAAATACGTGTCTTTGTTTTGAATGATGTTAGTTAATGCAGTAAGGCCCTACGAGGATTATTCAAAAAAAAAAACTACGGAGTATATCATGACACTAATTTTTGTGAGAAACAATATTAGTGAAAATAGTAGGGAGTAGTACGTAATATGGGAAGATCGACTTCATTTAATAAATGTTGTTGTGGATGTTCCCATATTTTACGTTTACTCAATCCTATACTTTTTAATTACTCAAACCTATACTTTTTAATTACTAATTTTCCCTTCTATTCAAACTTACTCTTTACAATCCTAACTTTAATCGATTTAGTCCGTATTTTGATTTTCAATTTTTTTGACAAATTTATCCCTAACCCTAATTAACACTCTAAAAAACCATTATTTATAACTTATTCATCCAAAATCATTCAATTTTAAAAGATAATTAATTTGCTAAAATGGATTCCAATTTGATTAAAAATTTGGTTTAGTCAATAAATATTATACTCCCTCCATTTCACAATGATAGTCTCATTTATTTTATACATGGTAACTAAGACAAATTAATAAAGTAATAAAAGTAACAAGTGGCCGGATTTAATATGAAAAGAAAAAGTATGGAGAAAAAAATTGTTAAGGTAATAAAATAATTGCATTTATGTAATATAAAAAAAATAAATGGGGTTATTGTAGGTACCTTTTATGACATAAAAGGAAAGATTATAAATGAGACTATCATGATGAACTGTCCAAAAAGAAAAGTGGGACTATCATGTTGGAATAGAGAGAGTAATTTGTTACTTATTTTGCGTTTTACATATTTTTCCTTACATAATGAAATTTTGGCGAGTCATCGGTGCGGGTCAGGTGTAGTGGTGGTGGTGGTGGCGGTTTGGGTGGTAAGGGTTCAGGAAGGTAGTAGGTGGGAATGGCGGTGGTTAGGGTTCGCGGCGGGGGTTGTGACATGGGTGGTGGGGTTTGCGGCATGGGAGCTGTGGGTTCATGGTGGATGGCGGGGTTGGTTTGGTTTTAGGAGGATTTGGTGGTGGTGATTGGATTTGGGAGTTTTAGGCGCCAGGGTAGGGGAGGCGGCGAGGTGAAGAGGGTGGCTGTAGAGGGGTGAGGTTGCTGGTGTTATAATTACGAAGACTCGTGTGTATGCACCTCTCCCGCACGACTTCTTCTCTTATTAAGAATATTTTTTCTCATTTATGGAGTGCATTTTCTAGTTTGAAAATAACTAGTTATTGTGCCCGACGATGCTAGGGCTTTACTTTCCGAGCCCCTTAGTATATCTACTGATTATTTATGCTTTGACGCTTGTGCATGGTTCAAACAAAATAAATGACAAGTTTTTTTATGCATAAAATAATGTGACCACATATAGAAGAATTGATATTATTATTAAATAATGTGACCACTTCTATATCACATTTAGGCGGTTTTGCTTGTCAGAGCATTTCACATGCATTAAAATTTCTTTTATTAATAAACATGTGTCAATATATTTTTATCCAGGTGTGCACTTACCATGGAGAATGAAAACCTCTTTCGGAAGGGTATAATAAGAATATTGAAAGTTACGGAAGCTTTATTCCCTCTTTTATATTTTAAAATAATTTTAGTTTTAATTTTATAGGATAAAAAAATAAAAATATTGTATCAATATTTATAATTCGATAAATTTTGAGGCTCATTTTGATTCTATCAGTTTTATTAATAAATTCATAGAATAAAATTGATATGTTCACAAAAAAGTAACTTATATATTCAAAATATTGAGTTGATATATTCATAAAATTGAATGGATAAAATTTAAAATAAAACAAAAAAATAACAAAATTAAATTGCATATTCATGTCAAAAAAAAATTAAATCGATATATTCACAAATTTGAACAAACATATTCACTTAATACACATAAATGTTCACAACATGTGTAACACTGACCCAAACCTAGGATCAGCAATGTCACCCACGGTAGCTTGCCAGACTGCGTACATAGCCCACAGACCAACAGAATTCATTTTTAGCACATTTTGGCCTCACTCATGCTCATTCTGGAAAACATTCCAGGAGGTCACTGTAACACTTTGTAATCTTGGGATGTTTATATAATTAATATCGATATATTAAGACCTAATATAATTTATTATTCTTGTTATTTTCATTATTAGATAATCTAATACATGGTTATACGATAATTAGTTGGTGAGTGATTAATGACCTTGTGAGACCGTCTTATGATAGTTAGTTAGTAATTAGACCTTGAGTTAATTAAGTCCGATCCATTTAGGAGTAATAAGGTTTATAATTAGGTCTTAAACCCAAACAATTTAACAATTAATCACCACTTAGCCCAACCCGTAATCACTCGATTAACCTTCTAATCAGCCCACTACCCACTTAATTAACCTACATTAATCACCTATTAAACGACATTCTAACTCCTCCTAGCACCCGCCACCTTACTAAACACTCAACGCACCCAAATACACGCATAGAAACAGAGCAGCGCAGGGCACGCAGCGTGCGTTCGAACTCCTTCTTTATTCCTTCATTTTTCCTCCTCTTTTTTGTTCCTATGTAAGCCCTAGACACACCTTTATGTTCTACGTTCTTCCCTTGCTGTTTTCGTCGATGTGGATGTCGTGGTTGTCTCATTTTTCGAACCAAAACTGGGCCCCCTGTTTTGGTGCGTCCAATTTATGTATTACTTCGACTAGTTCTTCTTGTTTCCTTCACGCTTTGATTATTAACTTTAAAGGCATTGTATAAGGGTAGAGACATGCCGTTGGTGGGGTTTTGGGCCGTTGAAAACTAGTGTAAATGTAGCTCGAATACTCTATTTTTCCGACGCGATGTGCACCTTGTTCGCCCCTGTTTTTAGCTCGTTTTTTGTCAAGTGACCATCTCAACCAAAACTTTAAGTTGATGGTTGAGGTCCAATAATTGATCTTTATACTTTTAACACTCCCCCTCACGCGGAGGCTCGTAAGCGTCGACGCTTGGATAAATGGCTCACGGAGGCTCATAGGCATCATACGTGTCTAAACACAGGATTTTGTCAACTGTTTGTTAAAGGGGGTTTCCATGGGGTATTCCTGGGGACCGAACTTGAGACCTCATGATGCATGAGGCTCTGATATCATGTCAAGTGACCATCTCAACCAAAACCTTAAGGTGATGGTTGAGGTCCAATAGTTGATCTTTATACTTTCAACATTATTGGTTTGGTTTCGGGTCTCGTTTTTATTGGGTTGTGGCTGCATTTCAAGGAAGAGTAAGGTCAGTTTAGATGGTGTAACACCCCAACCCAAACCTAGGATCGGAAACGTCACCTACGGTAGCTCATCAGGCTGCGTATATAGCCCACAGACCAACACGAGTCTTTTCCAGCACATTTTGGCCTCACTCATGCGCATCCTGAAAAATTTCCCAAAAGGTTGCCCATCCTAAGATTGCTCTCCAACAAGCACACTTAATTAACTGAAGAGTTCTTATGCATGAGTCACCAGAAAAGAAGATGCATCTTGTTGGTATGAGTAGTACTTTAAATCCTCTTAATCACTACGTCACTTGACCTATTACATGAAACTATTTAATGGGGCACCCACCTGAACAACATGTTCAATTACGTTGGGTGTTACAACATGACACTAGAATATTCACATAATATAATAAACAAGTTACAACAACAACGAAAATAATGATTAAAAAAACGAACATTTATAAAAAAAAAAAAACAAAATTAAATCATGTTGACATATTCATAAAATTAAACGGACATATTCTTTATAATAATTTGCAAACTTACAACACCTTAACATATTCATAAATTAGAACTAACATATTCAAAGATTTAGATCGTGTATTCAAAAAAATTGATTTACATATTCACATAATGTATATTTAATTTATACTATTTGGAATTTATCAATAAATATGCTCTTTTAAAAAAATGAATATATAAGTATTTAAACATATACAAAACGAAAAATTCATAAAATAGAACTAACATATTCAAAAAATTTAATAACGTATGTAATTAATTGAATTTACATACACTTAGTATACAAGTCATTTCAACTTTTGGAATTTATGATTACGTTATTTAAGGAAAATGAATAAGAAAGTATAAATTATTGAATATATTTGCATTGAGAAATGAATATACATATTTGAAACGAATACATGTCATTTTTTCGAAAAATTTTATTTATCAATATATTAGTTAAAAAAACGAGTATACGTGTTTGTTTAAGTGAATATATGTATATTTCATTGAACTTAAAGATATTAAAATTTAAAAAAAAAAATCATCAACTTCTCTAATATATTCATAACATAAAATTGCCATATTTACGTGATCAATATGATATATTCAACCAACTGAATTGATATAAACACAAAAATTATACTAAAAAAATATACTCAAAATTGAATTAACATATTCGCAAAATCGAGTGGTACATAAAAAGTCGAACAAAATATTCAGAAAAGTAATTGACTTATTCACTAAATTAAATTCAAATACAGGTAAAATGAATTTTAAATATATATCAAATGTGATCTCGATTTTAAGAGTATAAAAAATACGAATTTTGAGTTAATTTTTTTTATTTTTCTATTTTATAAAATTAAACATAAAAAACAATTAAAATAATTGATTTAAAAAAAAGTATAAAATTAGGGTAAAAAAAATAAAGTATTTAGAGGGGAGTTGGGGGTACACAACGCATACAAGTGGGTGCACATAATTATTTGTAGGGTTGTTGTGTGCGAGGTGGCAAAGTTGTTGGGTGTAGGGTTGCTAGGGAGGTTCATTTTTTTTAAGGTTGGCTTTTTAAATTTGACCTTAACTTTTTGTCCTTTTTTCTTTTTTATTTATCTTTTTAGATAAATTATTTTATTTTGAGCAAAAAATTTATAGTTTGTAAAAATTTAATTATATTACTTTTAATGAAAGAAATTATCTAGGTTTATTTACGTAAAATTTATGTTTTGTAAAAATTGAATTATGCGTCATCCGCGACCGGGTATAACGGGAGGTAAGGGCGGTTGGACATAATGGGTGTCGATCTGTTTTACGTTGATGCTCTAAAAAAACGTAATGCGCGAAAATGAGAGAGCAAAGGAACTATGCTGAGTAATTTTATTCGTTGCAATCCAAAATTTGAGAGAGAATTAGTACCCTTTCTCCCTCCTATACAACTTTTATACTTCTTTTATTTTCTTCTCTATCCGAGACAAATTAATCTTAAAATTTTTCAAATTTAAAGGTTATGGATCGGATTTTAATTATTAAGTAAAATCATGTTTGTTTGATTAAATTAGTGTTATTTAATTTGAATCTCAATTAATAATTTTCTTTTTTTTTTAAAAAAATATAGTTTCAAAAGTTTGAGCGGGTTGAGGGTAGCGAGAGGGATAGTGGCTAAGGGAGTGGGAACGGAAAGTGAGAAGGGAGGGGTGGTTTAGGCTGGTCAAACGGGTGAGGGTGTTGGTAATGGCCAATAGGGGAGTGGTGGTTGGTGAAGCTAAGGGGGAGTGAGTGGTGAAGGTGGATCGTTTCTCTTTAAAGTTTATATCTCTTTTGAAGTCAAACGGGTGGGGATGTTGGTTGGTAATGACGGGTGATGGTCGATGGTTAATGGTCGCCGCGTTCGTTGGTAGGGTAATGGGTGGTGACGGGTGGTGCTTTAGTTATGTTCTTAATTAGAGAGGAGAGAATTAGAGATATGTAGGGAATCTAATAAGAGCAAAACTGTCAAGAAAATATAGGAAAAAATAAATTTTGTATAGGAATAAACATAACCCTTATTAAATTTGTAGATGTGTTTATATTACAGTAAGAAGTAATATTTTTATACTATGGGGCAACAATTTCAACCCAAATTATTGTAACACAATGCAACCTACTTATTGTAAACACCAAAAATCTCATTTCAATTTTTTGTTTTCAAAAAAATGCTTTTAAAATTATTATAATTTTCCTTTCTAAAAATCAAAGATGTGAAATTGTAACTGTAAATGATTTAAATAGTATTTATAATAATAATCGTAGTCAATGATTTATATATTTACTAAAAATATCTTATAAAAATTATATTTTCAACATAATTAAAATTGCATACAAATTGAGAAAAATATGATTTAAAAAACACATTAAGGACCACATAAAAAAATGAGAGAAACATTATTCGAACGAACTACTATGCTAACCTTGAGCATCACAACATCCGTAGGAGGAATTTTCTCAAACATGTCACCACCAACATACTCCAAGTTTCTTCCATTGCCTTGCAACCCATCAACTACATGTGGCAAATCAAACACTACACATTTCAGCCCTGGATTAGCATCAGCAATGGCCTTAGCCATTCTCCCTTTACCACCTCCAACATCGACCAACAACTCTAATCCCTCAAACATGGCTTTGAACTTGTCATTAGTCACAAGTATAGTCGAAATGAATCCAGCATCACTTGACATGGTTGCATTAAAACGATGGTTGAATTCGGGATCTAAACTAGTATGCTCCCATAAACTTTTTCCGTGAATAGTATTGAAAGCAGACTCATCCTCGGTCTTGAACCACCTGTGTTTTTATACAATTAGTTTTCATAAAGACAATAAAGCAACATAAATTCTAGTGAACAACAACTAAAGAACAAAATACAACCATGAAAAATGCATCTACCTAATTTTGTCTAATATTGTAGTTATGGGCCTTGTGGCGAGCTGCTTCTTGCAGCAGACTCCCTACTTGTTGGGCATCTCGTATATGATACGACCGTTCTATTCAACGTTGTTCACTTGGTATTGTAGATTTGACACAAAGATTAATTTTAAAATTTAATTGAGATGGTTTCATGCACAAAGATTACTTACAAAATCTCAATAGAGAAGGTCTCACGAGTAGGGGGTGTTCATAAATTGGTCCGGACCGGTAAATCGGACAGTCCGGGTTTGGATTTTAAGGTTGTCTGGTCTTCGAGTCTATACGGTCTGGTTCGGTTCCGGACCGATGAACACCCCTACTCACGAGCCTTCTACTTTGAAAAGGTAATGTGGCAGCATCATATTGATTTCGGCTATGCGTCAACATTACATTAATTTTTTCGACATATCGCAACCAGTAAGGTTTTAAAAAAAAAAAAAAATATGCTTACATGTCAATATAGGTGGGATCTAAGGTTTTGATGATATCAATCACATATTTCTAAGTCTTATACTTGATATATTTGATCGTGCTTCGATAGTTCTTTGTGTTGCCAAAATAGATATCGAGAATGAAGTGTTGAAAAGTTGAATATACTTCTCAAGACAAGAAGTGAAGATGCTGTAATCTATGCATGTAAAGGGAAAAAGAATAAAACAACACTAATATGTCACTTGAAAATCAGAACTTCAAAACTGGAGTTATGGTCTTTGATCATAATCTTAGTAACTGAAGTTATGGTTCGATATGCTCGACTACAGTGAACAATTGAAGTTACACTTGAAACCATAACTTTAGTACTATGGATATTGGACATGTTTTACAGCTTTGGTTTTCGAAAGATATTTTATCTCATCTTTTAAATGTTTTTGAAAATATTTTATTGGATCACCATCGATCACCTCAAATGAGAACCTTAGTCCCTTCCCGACTAAAGTAATACATGTCATATGTATCAGGTATACGGACATTTTGCTTCATAGCAGTAGGACCAAGATTAGTAATCAAGTCCAACACTTGCATCAAATCAATGCCGTACACAGAAAAAAATCAAACCCCACACCTTTGTTATGTATGTCCTACCGCACAGTAGCCATCCTATGAATTTCATACAAAAAAAGGTAATCCAAATCAATATATTTACCTTAAGCAACTTTTATCAACCCATAATTCAATCCACCTTAAATCAATCCTAATCAAGATTTTCTTTTTAGCTCTTAATCATATTCTAGGACATAAATTGCAATAAAATGTTTTGTATGATTTTAACATCCCAAGAGTTTTCAATGTCCCACGTTGGGAAATCACAAGGAGTAGGATATTGTTATAAGAAATCATCACCGCATTAGTAATTACGCCTTATACTTTTTGAGATTAAATAAGGACAAATGGACCCAACAGTGGATATTCCATATAATTACGTACGATGAGTTACGATAGTGGTGGGTCATCATGCTATTATAAATGGTACTAAAGCGAACTTGCTGTCGTGTTATGAATTTTGTGGTTTCCTCGACATGGGTCACACAAATAGCATAAGGAGACCAGTTTCATACCCACTACTTCCCTTGAAGTATTCTCACAAGTCTAATCTCTCTACCTTCTCTCTCTAACAGAAAAAGAAAAGAAAAACCCTGACTCTAACCCTAGTGTTCCACCGCCGCCACCCTCCCCTCCCACCGCCGCCACTTTCCCTCTTCAACTCCAGTCCTATCCGCCGTAGATGTGGCCCTTATTGGGCTCATCTCAGGCAGATCGATCTTGACAGCTCACAAAACACGTTCTCGGATTGATTTGCATGCAACCTCTTAAATCGTCGCCGCCGCTCCCGCCTTCGACCACCGTTCTCTCCCACTCTGTTATCCTTTCCCCTCTCCCCTGTCCTTTTCTGATCAGAGTCGAAGTCACCAGAACTCCTCGGTTTTCCGCCCCCTTCTTTTGCATCTTTTCCGGTGGTCGCCGGAGGTTTGTCATCGAATCCGACGATCTGCTCGTGGTATCTGTGGTTCCCCTTCCTGGACACTCCCCCTTCCTCCTTCCATGTAGTTTTTTGGTATAACCGTCTTATCTTGTTTGGTTGTTTGTGTTGGATCTAGCTTGAAATTGACATGGTGTTTCCCCTCCCCTCGCCCCTTCCCCCATCTGTCAATTTCATTCTTTGGGTCTTTGTCGGGTTGTCCTAGGTTTGGTTGTTTCTTTGTCTCTTGGTTATTTGAATGGATTAAAAAAAAGTATATAGGAAAGGTTTTAATTGAAGGGTAAAAGTGGCTGGAAAATTAAAAAAAAGAAAAAGAAAAAGTGAATGTTAAGAGGGCGTGAAGTTGACAATTTAAAAAAAAAAAAAAAAGTGAATGTTGAGAGGGGCGAGTTGTTGACGTACGAAGAAGAAAAGGGAGAATTATTTTCTAAAAGTTGATACATTATTTCTTTGAGTCCAGTGTTGGAGTTCAATGGTGGTTTTTGTAATGTTTGGGTCCTGGTTTTTTGGCAGCAATTAAGTAGATGGACAATTTATTTTATGAGGTTATACAAATTCATATGAGATCACGTTCATATACAAATTCACTAGTCTATAAAAAAAAAAATCAATATATAAACATAGGTAAATTTAGAATAACATGCTAAGATTTGTTACAAGTAGGTAAAAAACCTATCCGTAATCAAATATGTCGTTATTCATATCTTAGGATATTAGTGGTTTCACGTATAATAATTATTTTTTCATAACCTCCGGTAATCGATATTGGCAGAAATTGAAGCCCTTCGTGATGATCAACTAATCACTACATGTGTAATAGGTACTTATATCATGTTGTGACGTCCATCATAATTTTCTTCACTTATAACACGTAGTATTTGTTTTTCTCATATATTATGATTTCGTATTTATTGTTCCTTGTTCACATGACCAATTTAATTTGGGTTCCTTAAAGATTATCAGATTCACAAGTTTTTATGTTATACATGTAATACCCGAGATCTTTGATACCTATTTATAGCAGTTACTAATTATAGTGATTCCTATTTATATCAGTTACTATTTATAGTAAGTGAACTTTTAGAAACCAAAGTTATACTTGATTCATTTTAGAAACTAAAGTTATAGTCAGTACACTTATAACTAGAAGTGTAACATTAAAGTTATAGTCAGCTCAAGTGAGCTCATTCAGGTTTAGTTTAATACTTACGTTTTATAAAACGATTTGTGTTTATATATTTACGACTTTACGTGCTTACGTGAAATTATATTTATTTTGATTACTCAACTAAACATATTTTTATAATAAGTATCTTCAAGTAGTAATTAATACAAAAATAAGAGAACAATTTATTTGTGCATTATTGGTTCACATGCCTAGTACGAGTAAATTTTAGGACTTCTATAAATTAGGAATATTATTTCTTTAAATTTATTACAGGTTTTATTATATAAACCATTGATTAACAATAAGATAACAATTTATTTATGCATGGACATCAAGTCACACGTCTAATACACACATAACAATCCCATGCATTGTTTTTATATTTTGTTCACACTATATTCAACTTATATAATAAGTATTTTTATGAGGTTAATTTATATAATGTATATTCAATTTATTTATTTTATTCATGTATTTTTATAGAGACCATTTAATAAAAACAAGTGATAAAATCAATCCACACACACGCACACACACACCTACCAATTATTTTTCAAACTTTGTATTTAATATTTGGCACAAATAATCTACATGATAAATCGGATTTTTCATTTTTTCAAATTCATATTCAAAGTTTTCAAAATGATAATAATTGGAACAAAGAATGAGGTAATTAAATCGCCTCATTTTCTTCAATTTGGGCGGCATTTACAAAGGATTGTGAATGAATTTTTCACATAATTCTTTGCCTATAAATACCAATGCGTTTCCCTCATTTTTCATTTTAGAAATTCTGATAATTATCTCAAAGAAACTCTTTCAAATAAACTCACAAAATTCTGGGATTTATCCTTATAAAACCGAGACATACTACATAGTTTTCAAGTCGGTTTTCATTCTCAAGACGGGTTTTCAAAGGATTTTTCTTGGAGAATCTTAATATAATTTATTCCTATTTCAAATTATGTTTTATAAGCCCTTTCCTACTGTTTTAAAAGTATTTTGTATCATCTAGAAAGCATGCATAAAACAGAGAAAACGTTGAGAACATGTTCACTAGTATGAATGAACTATGTATGTATGTATGTATGTATGTATATATGTATGTATGTATGTATGTATGTATGTATGTATGTATGTATGTATGTATGTATGTATGTATGTATGTATGTATGTA
>JAUEKU010009463.1:0-14931 GCA_032274805.1 Gypsophila paniculata | reverse complement strand
TCTTCTTCTTCTTCTTCTTCTTCTTCTTCTTCTTCTTCTTCTTCTTCTTCTTCTTCTTCTGATCACTCTACATCACCTCCTTCTTTTTCGAAAATGCCAAAACTCTATACCCATTCTATGACCAATGCCGAGTCTATTCCCACCGGGTTCGCTATCCCTGATACTGTTCTGGTTAACTTTGAGATCAAACCTTCCTTTCTCAATGGGGTAACTTTGAGATCAAACCTTCCTTTCTTAATCTTGTTGAGAGGAATCAATTCGGGGGGAATGCTATTGAGGATCTTGGCCGTCATATACAGGTTTTCACCGATTATTGCTCCATTATTAAGCAGGCGGGTATAACTCAGGACCAGATTCGGGAGATGTTCTTTCCCTTTTCGCTGCGAGATCGAGCTAGGGAGTGGATTACTAATCTTGATAGAGACGCTGCTGGCATCACTGATTGTAATTTTTTAGCTCTTGCTTTCTGTCATAAGTATTATCCTCCGGAGAGAACTAATCAGTTGCGCAGCCAAATCACGAGCTTCGATCAATCTTACGATGAATCCTTAGGTGAAGTTTGGGAATGTTACAAAAGGCTCATTCTAGAATTTCCACACCATGGGTTAAGTACTTGGTTAGTTGTTATGACATTCTATAACGGCTTGTTTGCTGAAAGTCATTCTATTATTGATTCTGCTGCCAATGGTCGCTTTGCTAATAACATCGACAATGATAAGGCTTGGGCTTTGATTGAGGAAATGGCGATTCATACATCGCAATATGGTAAGCCATTAGGGAATTTTCGCCAAGCTCATGGTGATAGTGACCGTGATTCTTTGAGCCCCATTATAATGGCACAACTTTATGCCTTGTCTACTAAGGTAGATAGCCTCCGGGGAGGTGCTTCGTCTTTTGAACCCCGTCCTATGCATGCTATGGTGGGTCATGATTCCCCTTGTAGCACCTGTGGCATCCACGGTCATTATGCTTCCGAGTGCATGAGCTTGCACGAGCAAGTCCACGCGTTCCAATCTTGGCGTCTGAACGCCCCTTCTTAGTTACAGTCAGGTTATGATAGTTCCTTGCTATCATATCGGAGCCAAAATGTGCTTAATGCACAGCCCCAACCGCCACAACAACCGCTTTATGTCCCCCTCATAGGATATTTCAACCTCTTCCACAAAATAACCAGTTTCCGAGGCTGCCTTTTTATGCTCCTCCGCCTCCGGGTCCTCCGAGTTTTGAAATGGCAGAGATTAAGGAGCTTCTTAAGCAAAGTATTGCCGCTCAAGCTAAGCAAGAAGCTACCTTCTCGCAACTCTTGGCTCACAACACGATTCTTGATACTCAACTTGCAGAATTGGCAAGTTCAAGTTCTAGTTCAAGCTCGAATGCTGAGAAGCCGCCGCACGAAACGCTGAATGCCATCACTCTCTGAAGTGGTGCTAAGTATGATGGCCCCCAAATTCCTTCTTCTGCTGCTGATATTGACGTTACAGAGCTTGCTAGATCGAGTAACAAAGGCTCGACCGAAAATAGTGCTGAAAATCAAGAAACTGAGCTCTCTGACACAGAGCTCGATTGAGGGAAACAGAGCTCGATCGAGCCCCCCTCGCTCGATCGAGGGACCCCCAGCTCGATCGCGCACCCCCTGCTACTGACACGTTTTGTTCTTCTACTTCTGATTCCAAGGATTTTGATGTCCCCATTGCCATTCAGCTTCTATTTCCCAACCGCCAACACAAAGCTAAGCTCGATTCTTAGTGTGAAACGTTTATGGAAGTTGTTAAGAATCTGCAAGTAACCGTCCCATTCACTGAGTTGCTTACTCAAGTCCCTTTTTATACTAAGTTTTTGAAAGATATTTTGACTAAGAAGCGTGACTTTGGTACGACTGAGAGTGTTTCTCTGACCCAGGAATGTAGTGCGTTCTTGCAGAACCAATCCCCTGTAATACTCGATATTTTCGTAATTATATTTTGATATATATTATTTAATATTTTTGTTTAATAGGTATATTTATTATAGGAAATAATGTTTCGGGAATTAACGAATATATATGTATATAGTTATCTTGTAATATTTAATGTTATATGAGACCGAAACAAGATCGAAAAATGAAACAAAAACAAATAATACAAAACCTAAGACTAATACCACGAGAAACCAACCCCCAACCTGTTCAAAAATACCACGTACAAATATCAGACAAACCAACATCAATACTTACTCCTTTATCTCAACCCCAAACCTTATCCCGTGAACCCCGACAACCGCAGCTCCAGTGGAGGCCAGCAGCAGCAGCATCAGCTCGATGACCCCAACACACCGGTCCCCTCCTTCTGTAATTCCCCTCCGCGCGTTACCCGTTCTCTTCCCTCTGCGCGCCACCGCGCATGCGGCCTGCTATGCCATGGCTTCGGCCTGTTTTGGCCACAAACCACCGGTCACCATGGTGGGCTGTCACCCTAACCTTCACTTCCCTTATTCTTCTCTCCCTCTTCTTATTATAAGTGGTAAACTTTCAAAAATCCTAACCCTTGTTTTTAATTAATTTGGGGGTTTTGGTTTAAGTTGATTAATTAGATATAATTAGTATAAGTTAGTACTAATATGTTGTTTGTATGTTAATTGTAGACACCGATTTTGTTGAGAAGCACTTTTCAGGCTTCATAGTGGTGTTTTGGTGCGATTAAGCGAGGTAGGGTGTTCACTACTCGATCCTCTTGACTTGTGTGTGTTTAATGTCTTATAATAATGTTATATGTTAAGTTTGAGGGTAATTGATTGAGTATTGGCCCAATTGAGTTTTGTAAGTAGCTTTAAAATGAGAATTTATGAGCTTAATATCGTTAAGACTAGTCTTAAACTATTTGAATATGGTTGAGTATATTATGAATAAGCTTAGAATGTATGAATTAGTGTTTGAATCGTCTCATGTTGGAATTGGAGTCTTGTAAGTAGCCTAATAAACGAACTAGTGACTTAAATATTGACTTGAATGCAGGAAATTGAGCTTCAATAATACTTGTAAGCTATTGTGAGACCTTTTTAGAGTCATTAAACTAATAAATTATGTTTCACTACTACAAATAAAGGCTAAAAAACCGGTCAAACATATCCTTAGAAACCAATTGATAACTGGTTTATATCTCATAGGTGTCTTAGCTTAAGACACCGTTTGGGTGAAGTGGCGTCTTTTATGAGACTTAAGAAACCAGTTGTAAATCAAACCAATATCTTTGGATTATACCAGTTACATAAATCAACTGGTATCTATTTTGAGTTTAACACACCAGTTCCACTTACTGGTCTCTTTGCATTGGTATCTGCTATATGTGCAAATTTTTTTACCATAAATCAGACCCATTAACTGGTGTCTTTGATATTAAGCTCACCAGGCCCCAAAAACCGGTGTCTTTGATATAGAAGGAGCCTAGTAACCGACGCTTATCCAGTATGCCAAATCTCGTGATGATCATGCATTAATTAAACAGCTAGTACATACATTAATGAACAAAATACTATTCATCCAAATATTTTTAACATCTTTTATTAAGATGGGTCTTACAAAATTTTCCCAACCTTTTGGTTCGTCGAAATATCAATTGTTCCACCAATCTGTCAAGAAATAATATTTGTGTTTCCAACTAAATTTAGATGAAAAAATACTACATACTAATTAGCTAGTAAGTTAAACATAGAGTCGACAATGGTTTGCTAGAAGTTGATCATTTGTTTTGAACATCCATATTGTTGTCGCCTTCACTATAGTCGTCTTCCTCGTCTTCTATTTGATTGAAGAAATATTCCGCTCATATATCTCTTAACTTGTCAATAGTCTCTTGTGAATAGGTGTTGGAAGATCCAGGCAAGTATTGCATGTAAACAATGATAACTTACAATTATAAATACGTACGTACGTACTACAATAATAATAATAATCAAATACATGTGATCATTACAACATACAGTTAATAAAGAAATCATTCGTTACAAAACTACGGAGTCAAAAATTAGTCCAATAATAACGCATAGAAGAAATGAAATGGAAAAACAATGCAATAGTGTACAACAGTACAACAACATCTCATTAATTGATAATCAGAGAAACCAACATCTCAATAATTGATAATTAAAGAAACAAGCGGGTAACTGTTTTGGATTATAAAGTTAACCACAAATGATATTAGCAGAGAAGTAAAAATATGAGTTCCGGAGTTATCTCATCAGGAATCAATGGTCGTCTGCATGCAATAGTCTCGATCATGTAACGACATACATAATATCCACAGTCCTTCGAGCCTTGGATTTGTACAAGACACTGTTTTAATTCATGCAATTCTAGTGAATCAATTATATTCAATACCAAATTGAATTGAAATATCATTACATATAGCTATACTATAAGGAATTTCTTCCACCTAACCGAATTTTTGTTTACTTTTTTGATATTCTTTCGGTGAAGGATACTGAATTTTGAAATACCCCTAAGACATTTACACCAAGTAATAAATAATTAATGACAAAAATAGTCAGACATTTATGAAAAATTATTAAACAATATAGATCGAATAAGACATGTACTCGTTGATAGTTCGTCGAGCGAATTCACTAATATTATCTGCTTCAGCATGATCGAGCCAAAAAACAATACCATTCCAAGGACTATGGCAGCTAGCTTCCAATGCCTACTACAACAAAATTGTTAGTACGTGCACATAAAAATATACATACATAATTGGTAAGACGTTTAAAGTATTGCATATACAAACTTACCCTTCATGGTACGGTGCAAAAAATCATTTATTAATATTTTTGCCACCATTGCACCCAAAAACACGGCATAAGTAGTCTTAGGGGTGTAAACGAGCCGTGCCAATACCGAGGTCGTATAGGCTCAAGCTCGTCTCGTAAAGATAAGTTCGAGCTCGGGCTCGGGTCGAAGCTCGTCGAGGCTTAAAATTTTGGGCTCGAGCTCGGCTCGTTAAGAGCTCGACCTCGGCTCAAGCTCAATCCGAGCTTAGTTAAATCAATTATTTTCTACATTTTTTTAATAGAATTATAAAAAACACATAAATAAAAATAAACACTATAAAAAATCTACATATTTTTATATTCAATTATTATTTTCATAAAAAATAACTACAATGACAATATATAAATTATAATTTTCATAAATATAAATTCAAAAAAGGAAAAATACGACCTCAAACGAGCTTCCGAGCCGAGCCTTGTTGAGCTCGGTTTGGCTCGTTTTTGGTGGAGCTCAGCTCGAGCTTGAGTTCGAGCTCGGTTTGACCGAGCTTGAGTTCGAGTTCGGTTTGACCGAGCTCGAGCCGAGCTTTGACCGAGCCGAACACGAGGGCTCTACGAGCCGGCTCTGCTCATTGCCACCCCTAAGTAGTCTGATCGTTCATTTTCTATAGTTGGAGTTAAAGGAGAAACGTAATTAGAGTCGCAAATTCGTACACTCCTGATACACCATCCTTCTTACATGATTCACTCAAGTACCTTCATATAAAAATTAGCTCATTACCCAAAAGAAAAACTAATACTCAAATGACCATATAAAAACAATAGATTATATCGACAGAAAAATAAATTTACTCATATTAGTTATTATTAACATACTTCATGAAAATCGACATGTGAGCAGAGCCGATCTCTCTCTGGTAGCACCAATCCAACAGGTCTTCACAATCATGTCTGACTTCTTGCTCGTGGTAAAACACGCTCCCCGGGATGGATATTATTATGTTTCCATTCCTTTTTTGAAACCTCAATGCTCCTTTTCTCAAATCTTTCAACAACATCGAATTCAACTTCACACGATCTTTATCATTGACGTTGAATTTTTTAGTGGTTGAGGTTTGTGATGATGGTGATTATGAGACGACTTTTGTTGGCTGCATATCAAGGTTATACACAACACAAACATTTAGAAGGAAACAAAAATATAACATCTATCGAGATGACTTTGTATTACTATAATAGCTGAAATCATAATATAAATTCGAGATTATGCACAAAAGTTACAAATAAAATTACGTTACCTTTTTCTTTGCGAAAATTAAATGGGCTGGCCAAGAAACAAAAGTGAACTTTGCTTGGCACACTACAGTACACTCGTCATTAGGACATGGTAGTGGTGCAGTTGACACAATTTCTTTGGTAACAGTGACTCGACGATGCTCGTGAGACAAAGTGGTGAAATGATTCAAAATCACCTCTGTTTCCCCTGGTATATGCACCGCCCAATTGCATCAATTTGGGTTCCTTTGTCATTCTCGATCGCTAAGCAACAATCATAAACACCCTAATCCATATGATTTGAATTAACTTGTTAGACACGTGTAATTATAAACAAAATGGCAAGAGTTACTACCAGACTATCCGTTTATCCATTTTAAAGGGTTGGGGTAAATAAAGCTTAAGCTCTCGTGGTACATACCTGAGGCACTATACGCTCACTGATAGGAGTGTCATAGTCCATCTCGTCAGGAAGATTAGTCGAGGAAAAGAGGCTGGGCTTCTGAATGTGGACATTCTTTTGGTGCTCAGTTCCACCAGCTTTATCTTTACGCCAAGGAACAAAGTATGTACTTGGTTGATCAAGCTCTTTCTCTTTGTATTGAGGTCGAGATTTTGAATAATTGGAAGGATTTAGCAAACCTTTAGAACATTGACAGAACCCATCGTCACCTTTAGACCACTATGAAAATCAATCCTCACCGTTATTTAGAAGTTGGGTAAAGAAGCCATTTTGATGCCCACCCATATAACCAACCTGACCATTGTCATCATCATTGATTGCATCAAATTAACCAGCATTATTACCATCTAGCATACCTTGTTGTCCACAGAACTCCCCATGCTCGTCATTGGTATCAACATTTGGATGACTCAACGCACCATGCTGGTCATTGGAAGCAACATTAAAACGACTCAACGCACCATGCTGGTCATTGGTATCAACATTAAAACGACGAAATTGGCTACCGCCTTGGCGACAAAAGTCCCCATTTGGCTTACACCGGCCATGAATTGCTTCATTTGATCCTTGTCCAAGCACGACATCATAAAAGTCATCATAAATTGATTGTTATTTCTCATAATTGTAACCTTCGACCATAAACTATTTAATTCGGCACGTATTTCACTAGGTGGTGTCGCTTTACAAAATCCAAAGTATTCTGTGTTTTGATGCCTGATCCGATGCCCCTGACACATCCACCATGCTCTGGCATCTTGAGTGCTCTTGCCAAAATATCATCTCGACCACCCTCTAAGACAATTTCTCCTCTTTCAGCCATTGTCGTCAATGCATTCTTAAAATGACGTTCATGAAACACCAAAAATCAGTGAGCATATATGACAATAATTTAAATTTAAACAATGTTATAAAACAATAAACATATTACAATTTCTTTGGCAATTTCATAGTCATTTGGATTATTGAACGTTTGATTTCCATTTTTGACACGTGAGCGAGCTCTAATCCACAACTCATGTCGAGGTACTTGATCGATATGTCTTCCTTGTTTCAAATGTTCTTGTATCTGAAATTATATGAAAACGTAAAAGTATTAGTGACAATAGTTAATTAATTGACTCAAACTTATGACTTAACTGATATTCGCAATATTTACAATCTCGTCTTCATAATATTGGTAACCAAGGCGGCCTCCTCGGTAACTTGAATCTTTGAGAATCGATCGTTTTCGACTAGCTGCACTTATCTCCTTAAGATAGCAAAAAAAGAAAAATATCAAGGTAAGAGCACATCATAATTTATTCTCTTAAAGAAAATTAAATATAAACTGCAATACATATATGAAAGCTAAAACCTTAACTTTTCAGTAGTGCACAATTCCTTAAATTTATCCCAAATAGATTGAATTATCCACGGATATTTCCATGGTGGTCGTTCTCTTAATTTGCCCGACTTCTTATACAACCACCGCTTTCTTAATCTTGTCTTGAAACATCTCCAAAGATCGCAAGCTCGAGGTAAGATCCACTTTTTACGGTCTGCTCGCACTGTGAAACCCTTCTGTGAAAAAAAAAATATTATTGTACGTAAGTCTGGAGAATTCAAGCTAGCTAACCTTCCCCACAAAATAATCATTAAGAGACTAATTAGCATCATTTGTAGTATCGAAGGTAGAAGTCATTTCTAACATAATGCTCATAGATGTTTCTAATATAATGCTACTGATGCACTGATATCCTAAATGAAGAGTTGATGCTACTGATATCATATCACTCATATCCAAAAAGAAGAGTTGATGCTACTGATATCATGCCACTCATGTCCAAAGCCTTGAAACGTTAAGCATAACAAAATATAAATCATCTAGAAGCATGCAAATTGACACAATAATTAACATTACCAAATAGCCACGAAATAAATCATTTTTCAGTGAGAAAAAACAGCAGATCAGAACAAATAGACACTAAATTTTTTACAACTTAACTCTACTACGTCAAGAAATATGTTCCTACCGCGATTAACTCATGCAACTCGTCAAGTAGAGTTTTCGGAACATCTTTCCAATTGACGTATGTGATGTACACTCGTTCCCGAACAATCACTCCAATATAGGAGCTGAAAGACAATCCGTTCTTTCCGCGCGGGGTCTTACGAACTGGATGCCAATCTAAAGGAATTTTGGTCCCATTTTGAACTGCCATCCCCGACCCTTCTCATCATCACGGTTAGACTTGGTAGAAGTAATTATTTTAACTTTTATGTGATCATGTGGCTTTGTAGAATTTTTATTTTTTTCGCTAATAAATCCTCGTACACACATTATAATCATCGTACTCAAAAGATATTTTATTATCTTATTTGATAATTACCATAAAAAGAATATTTATCATTATATTTTAGTCACAATTAATTCGCAATATATGTCCATCAATCTTATTCAACAAAATATCTTTAATTTAAAACTTTGTTAGCTACGTCGAAATTAATTCCACTATTTCAAAAACTATCACAATATCATACGTAAAAATAAAATACTTTTTCACGAGATCATCTCATATAAGTGAAAATTAATTAAAAACAAGTACTAAATATATAAAACAGTCTTGAAAAATTTATCAAACATGTACTTACATCAAACTCATCTACCTAAATCATACTTCGTAGAAGTATTGACTTGAAGTGTATTTGACTGACCCTATATTATCAATCCGAACTTAATTATAACTCGAACTCAAACTCGCCTATCCTCAACATGTTTAATTATTAAACACTAATAAATTAAGTTTTTGTTTTTTGGTACAAAATTTAAGGCGCACCTAAGAAATGAACTAAGTTTTTGTTTTTTGGTACAAAATTTAAGGCGCGTAAAAATTGAACTAAGGTAGCCACTGCGCGCGTACTTCTTATTATTAATTAATTAAAAAGTTAGCAAAGGCATCGGTGGTGATTTGGTGGTGTGTTAAAAGCAAAGAAAAGATACCGGTTGTAATTAGACCACATCCCTTATCTCACTATAATATACCATTTACATTTAATGACCGGTTTCTTAGGTTATGATACCGGTTACCAAAATAAACAAGTTTCTTTTTACTGATTCCTTTGATGGTATTTGTAGTAGTGCTCCTCTTGCCCCTTACACTATAATTTGTCTCTATATTCACATACATTTTTATCTTCAAACTCAATTCTGGAAATTAATTGCATACCGTTTTGTGACGTTTAAATGTCTTGAAGTCTTATTAGGCGTTGTACTATGCAGTAAGTTAGGGTGGTCGTTGTAATGAAGTATTTGTTTTTGAACACGGTTTATGTTAACTAAATCATGTGTGCGGGAATTCATGTCCACTTTGGAATTCAAATTGCTTTCAATAATTAGAACAAAAATACATTCAAGCACGTTCAACTTAAAATCCCTGCATAATCATTAATAAAAAAGTTCCCAAAAAGTTCATGATCATCTTTCTAGTTTCATGTTCAAATGCCTACTGGAAATGCCAAAATGCCAAAATGTGCCAAAAAGTGTACGATAATTTCATGTTTCAAACAAGTACGATAATTACATCTTCCATGCGTTGTCATTTTCACAGTCTCCTCCGCTTATGAACACTACTTGTGGTGGAGTCTTGTGTCAAAGATGTGGCAGATGCTTGAGTTCCAACCAAGGCCTGACTTGTACCAGCCATGTCATCAACAACTCTGATGATTGATCGTTCAAGTTGTTGTAGGGATTCAAATTTACTTCCATTAGAGCTCATCTTCATACAACTACTCTTGGTTACTTTACCTTGCATATGTCCCTTCTCTTTTGCAGTGTATCCTCCCTTGCATGTTTTTGAATTATGCCCAAAGCAATTGCATTTTCGACACTTAACTGTAGTGGATCTCTTTATAGCCCATGTTGTTCCATCCGCCAATACACTTGCATGTATCCTCCATTCACAATTCATTGTTGCACACTCTGCAATATATCTCGTATTGTCGGCTTTCACAACAATGACATAAAATCCTTCTTGGATGCAAAAGTCTCTGAGGACATCTCTAAAATGTTCCTTATCCATAAAAAGCATCCATGGCCTCAAAACAATTACTCCAAACTCCATGTCATCATACATTTCCCCATTGCCATAAAGCTTTCCGTGATAACCTTCATCTTCTACTGTCCACTCATTCTTTTGAAATGGGATATAACCATCATCAATCATATCCAAAGACGATACAATTAAGTTGTCCTCCTCCTCTAAATCAGTCAGCTCATTTTCATCATCACCCATATCGTCATCAGAAGGCTCATAAGAACCTTCTGAATCAGAAGACACCAACACACCTGAATTTTCTATAGCCACGGTTCTGCTTCTTGTAATCCTCCTAGTCTGACCTGAATTTTCCACATTACCCCTAGTAGTCTTAGGAATATATATGCCCTTATGTTTAGCTGTGGCTTTGGGGACTTTGAATTGTTGTCGACCATTAAAGGGGACACCTCTTTTAGGCGACAATGTAGAAGTAAGATTAGAAGTAGGTGGCCTGACGTTAGGTGTTGGGTTTAACATCGAACTTCTCCTTGGGGATAATGGTGACTCAATAATAGGTGGACATAAATCACGGGTTGGGTTTAAACTTGGATTTCTCCTAACTTGCAATTTCTCCCTTGCACTAGGTCTAGCAACATCAGAGTTTCCCAAATATTGAGCAACATCAGTAGCACTACAATCACCGTTGGAATTAATCAAGTTTTGAGTATCACCAACAACACTTCCATCACCATTAGAATTTCCCAAGCTCCTAGCGTCAGCAACAACACTGCCATTACCATTACATTGTCCCAAAATTTCAGCAGCATAACTAGCCCTCAGTTCCCTAGCCATAACAAGAATATCAGAAGGGGAAGTAGGACAACCAAGCCACACATCAATTTCTTTCCTATCTGCACACCTACTAAACATTTCCAATAAACCTTTATCATCCTTCAACTCTACCCATTTCATCTTGTAGCAATAACTTAAAGATGGATGTTTCGGTAGAGGCATTCCATGTTTCTCTGCTTCGTCGTACATATCAATGATCAGATCAAGAAGTTGACACCTATCAATATCTTCAATCCTAATTTCAATAGGGCGACCCCTAAAGTGCATTTTCAATAACACAGACTCCATCCTGAAACCTGATTATAATCATAAGAAAATGAAAACTCGAGAAATAAAGATTAATACTGCTGAAATTTAAATCAAATAAAATACATGCAAAAATATTAAAACCAACATCGAGTGACACAAAAGTTAAGTGATTACAAATAACATTGATGCGAAATTCATAAATACTTTAGTTAAATACCTAAATATTGGGGTTAAACATATACACATAGTGACAAAATTCAACACAACAAAATTACCCAAATTAGGTTAAACATGATGAAATAATTCAACAAAAGAGAAACAATCAAGTTAGTCAAATTAGGCTTTAAAAGGACATACATGCAAGGGGAGAAGAAGAATGGTGAAAGGAGATGCAAAATTGATTTAGCACGTAGCAATTAAAAGAGAGACAAAGAGGATGAAAGGGAAGGAGATGATTATGAGAAGTGTAAGGGTTTTGAATGAAATGAGAAAAGTGTACGTTTAAGGGAATATGAAGGGGTTTTAATCAACTAAATCATAGTCAGCATCTAATATACACAAACCCATCCTAATCAGCAGCCACGTCCTTCATTAACATCAACTATTTGACGGATTAGCTTACTAATCTACGGTTTAGAGCAAATAATGAAGCATAGTGGCAACGGTGAGAATAATTAAAAAAATTGGGTACAAGTGAGAAATGTTAAAAGTACAGGGGTACCAATGAGAAAAACCCATTTTTTATTGATAAAATTTATAAAAATTTGATATTAATAATGTACTCACAAAGATAAATCAAACAAGATCCACATGACTATAATTTATCTTATAGATTGTTGAGAATATGGAAGATTCTATTTAGTTGTGAATAGTGCCAAAAACCAAAAGGTAAAGAACCTGTTGAATAGGAGGGAGTACCAATTAGATAAGAAAAATCTATGATGTTCATTCCAATATTAATCCGAACTTTAATTAATATTAATTTAATCCCAACTATTAACATACTCTTCCAATAACAATCTCCTATATTAGTAACTAGTCTTAAACTCCGTGCGCTGCACGGGTCTAATATCGATTATAATATTAATGAAAAAAATTGAACAAATTCATGAATTGAATTGATAATTATATTTTTCAGGTATGTGTATTCTTAGATTTTTTTTATGTCTATTATGTTATTATATTAACGATGTTGAACGGATATATGTAATTATGTTATAGGTTATTTTTGGAAAAAAATGTTAATTTATTCTTATTTCAAGTAAAAAATTCATAAAATTCTTGCTCATATGATAGCATTTTGTGATATAAATTTAATGATGCTACTTAATATTTTTCTAGACTAATATATATGTTTTGGACATTAAAATCTAAAACTTGCCTAAACAAGGCTAATAGTTTTAACATTTAATTTATAATCTAAATTTTTTGTCTAAACCATAATCATTGATAATCATTTACAAAGTCAAACGATTGATTATTTACATTTATCAAGGTTTAGATTTGTAGAAGTTTTTTTACTCTCTTTTATTGAAAGAACGATGTGGGGCAAATTTATGTCATAAAATTAAAGATTATTTTTCAAAACAATAATTATTCCATTAGTCTTAATTAAATAAGTATCATGTTATTTTTTTAACAAATTTATCATGTGAAAATTAATTTTTAGAAAACTTACCTAAAAGCAACTAAAAGGTTTAACACTAACTAAAATGTTTTTGCCTAAACTATGATCATTAGCCGAGTTAGATGATTGATTATTTATATTGATTAAGAATTAGATTTATAGTATAAGTTTTTTTTAGATTCTCTTTTATTAAAAGAGCGATTTGGGACAAATATATCATAAATTATCAATTATTTTTCAAAGAAAGAATGGTGTGGGATAAATTTATATAAAAAATTATACATCATTTTTTCAAAAATTTATTATTTTTAGTCTAAACTAAATAATTAAATATCATTTTAGTTTTATAATTTTTTTGACAAATGTAGTTTTTGAAAAATTTACCTAAAATCACCAAAAAAAGGTTATCATTGACTAAATTTTTGCCTAATGTAACACCCCGTGTTAATTTAATATAAAATAATAATAAAATTTGAATTTCTAATTTTAAATCAATTAATTTCATTCTTTCACTTCATATTTAAAACGCGACTGAAAATTTTTCGCTTATTAAATACCGTCTTCTCATTCAAAATCTCAATTATTTCTCAAAAGTCAAATGTCGTCTTTCACTTTTTCGAAGTCCAAACTAGAAAAGAATAAAATAAATTATATTTTATTCAAAACATGAAAAGAAACCTATTCCGAGATTTTTATAAAGTTCAACCTCGATAAAAAATTCCCGACTTTTAAAATCTCGAAAATTACTAAATCAAATTTCGTTATTCAAAAATAAAAGCTTTATCCTTTATTTTTATAATTCAATTCCGAACACTTTTCATTTTCGCATCCTGATGCTTATAATATTTATCGCTTTCGAAATTCTAAACGACGGAAATCTTGACTCGCAAAGTGGGGCCACTTTGTGCCCCACCTAACTAAGTCACACGTGTGACTTAACCTTTCCAAGTCAATTAGAATAACTAATTTCCTTAACTAAATTCTAATTATTTCAAAATATCTTTTTATCGGTTTTATACAAATTGTCTTTATATTCAAAATGACGAATCACAATTCGAAAATCGAGCCCGAGACAGATCCTCTGGACCGTCACCTTTGAGAGGATCGAGGCTTGGCCTCTTTCGTTAAAGTTACTATTCGCGTAGTCATTCACTCATTAGTGTTCATAATCATCATGTTTCTAATAATTAAAAATAAATCAAAACTATTTTAATTAAAAATCTTATACTACTTTTTATTTCTACTACTTTCATTTATAATAATACAAAATAAGTTTTATAGTAAATCAAAAGATAAAAATACTTAAATTCGTATATACCATTTAAAGGCCAACTTTAGACGCCCATAATACGATCATCCGGACTCCGATTCAAGCGAAACAAAAGTCTAAACCACCTAATTATTCGAGACGAATCCAATGGTATAACTTTTGTGGCAATTCAATCAACATTAAAATCGACAGCCTCCAGATCAAACTAAAAAGTCGACCTTCTAATCTCTTAAAAGTGTTTTTTTTATAAAAACGTTTTTATAATTCAAAACGACAAATCGTAAATCGAAAAAACGAATCCGATCGGACCCGTCTTGGGCGCCCAAACCACCAAAGGGCAACCACCAAATTCAACCTTACTATTTGTATTAATGAATAACAATGATGATGTTTTATTTAATTAAATTTAAATATTTATTTAGTTAATTAAAATTCTATAAAT
>JAUEKU010009244.1:0-14939 GCA_032274805.1 Gypsophila paniculata | reverse complement strand
AATAATAATAATAATAATAATAATAATAATAATAATAATAATAATAATAATAATAATAATAATAATAATATATCTGATATTCCATATATTCAAAACCTCGTTTACTATTCAAAATATAAATAAGAAAATTGTAAAATAATTTTAAAATAATATTTGATGAATAAGTAACAAAAATCTCTAAAAATTAATCAAAAAATAATATTTAATAATAAATATAACATATTTTACATTTATAAAATTTCAAACATTTTTTTATATCCAAAATCTAATATCCATTTAATAACAATAAATATAATGTATCTAACATTCCATAAATTTTAAATTTTAACACTATATAATCATTTCGATTATACTTACATCATTTTATACTCGATATGTATTTATTATATGTTTACTTTAATCATGCATTATAGTAAACTTAATTAGTGATATTATTTATAAATTATTATTTTTTACAATTTAATTATAATACGTTATTTATCATGTATTCCGTATAATTTAATTATAATCAATACTGAGTAATATTTTTGAGATATGCGTAGGTGGCTCAGGCGTAACCGGGCACCAAAACTAGTAAATTGATAAAACTTGGAATCAAATAAAAAGGAGTACACAATGTATTTTCCTAAAAGAAGAATTTTGGAGGCAAAATTCGAAATTTAGTAGTAATATTTTTTATTGTTTTTGTTGATCGGAGCTCCGATATGGCTGCAAAGTGTGATCGAATTTTTGGCTATAGTTTGTTAAAAAAAATAAGGTTGTAATTTGAAAATAAGGTATTTTTTTAGAATGTAATTGATAATTTTTCCACATTTTTTTAATAGTCATTTTTAGTGAACAACTGGCCCACGTTAGCATAATATGTGAGAAATGACAAACAAAAGTAAATTAACAGGAATGATTTAGGCAAAATGACGAAATGAGTAAAAAAAGTGGGATTATGTTGCCAAATTGGTAAAAAAGGTATTTCATGTGACAAATAGGTAAAAAAAGTGGGTGTAAGTGACAAATTGGCCAAAAAATTTTGTCAGCCCAAAGCATTTTATACAATATGATAATTGAACCTTTCACTCTTTCTATTTTGTATTTCGACTTTAAATAATACGAATTAATTTTGTATACAAATGTAAATTGCATCGAATTATATAATAATTTTTATTGAAAAATAACTTAATCTCAATTTGAAGCTATCTTTTATACTTCATCTAGACTTTGAGTATTACCAAAATAATATTAAGTTCGCAGGCCTTCTTTCATTTGGTCCTATTTTAATTGACTTTACTTATACATTGCCATAAACATGTTAAACGAGTATGATCACCGATTTTGGGTTCACATTATATTGGTTACGTCATAATAAGTGTTGGGTCAAATATGAGACGATGTAATACGAGTTTAGGTCGGATCAAAGTTAGAATTCGAGGCAAAATATTTTCTGACTGAATCATATTTATTACTCCTCCTATCCAACATGTTCTTTACCTTTGCTTTTTGGCACTATTCACAACTAAAGAGAATCTTTCATATTCTCGACTCTCGACAATCTTTAAGATAAAATATAGTCATGTGAGATCTTGTTTGATTTGTCTTTATGAGTACATTATTAATATCAAAATTTTAAACTTTTTATCAATACAAAATAAAAGATATTGACGGTGTAAAATGCGTCTCGACAAATTTGAAAAAACAAAGATAAAGAAAAGGATTGATATGAGGGAGTACATTTTTTTTATGCTTTTTCCTTACATGTTAATATTTTTTTAAAACATTTTTAGTCATTTTGGGACGGTTGAAAAAGGGTGAGTTGATGACACTCGAAAATGAGTAAAATTTTAATTTATATTTCGAGAGCAGAATAATTAATCTAATTTAGAATGAGTTCAAAAATGTAATAAAAGCTATAAAGTTGAGATTCTTTTGAAAACATTACAAATAAAAGATATTTCAAGGATTATTTGCCCTTAAATTTCCATTATTTAATTGAAATAAGTTTTCTTTTTAATTGAAATACGTTTTATAAAAGATCGGGTTTTTAAGTTCAAATTATGACACTGACTATAAATGGAGGCATATCAAATACGGAGTAACTAGTTAAAATATAAAAGAAAATGATAGATCGTATTTTTAAAGCTATGTGTTTTAATGGACTGTAAAAAAAAAACGAAATACGACTAGAAAATTAGATGGCTAAGCAAAATAGGATTTCTTTTGATTTGTAGATTTTTTTTGGCCAATTTGTCATTAACACTTACTTTTTTTTTTCATAATTGTCACACGAAATATTTTTTTACCAATTTGGCAACATAGTGCCACTTTTTTGACTCATTTTGGTCATTTGGCCGAATGATTTATGTTACCCAAACTTATAGTGATATCTCGCATAAAGTAATTAGTGGGTAATTTTTTTTATTTTTCTTGAAAAAACGGTAAATCTCACATCGGTCTCACGCAGGAGACCTAATGTGTATGTTCAGAAGCTCGGTTAGGTGTGCACTAAACTGGTTTCATGATTTAACAATTTACATTCGTGAGAATAATCACAAGTCACAAGGGTCACATGTATCAAATCAATGAATTATAGGCAAAGTAACGCTAGAACAAAAATTCAACGCAAAATCAAATTATCAAAGAATATCAATATCTCTCAAATAACCCAATAAAAGTAACAACAATGATAAAAAATAATAATCCAAAGGGAACAATGGCGACATTACACTGAATAATATCAAACCCCCGAAATCGAAACCGAAACCAAAATCAAAATTTAAAAGAGGAACCCGAAAGCGAGGGCGACGAGGGAGGCGAAGGCGGTGGGGACGAAGAGGGATGCGTCAGAGGCAGGGGCCGGCGCAGGAGCGTCAGCAGCTGCGGCATTGTGGACGGTGAATGCGGCGAAGACCACCATGACGATGGCGAAAGATAGTCGTGACTTCATTGCCTCCATTTTATGTATAAATGTGAGAATTAAATTAAAAATATTTTAAATTTAAATGTATAAATTTGAAAGTGAGGAAAATAAAGGGGATTTGAGAAATTTGAGTGTGAGTTTGAAGTTGTGTTTGTGGGGGGGTTATATAGTGGGGGAAAAGAGTTACGGGCTGTTCGGGCAGGGGAGAAATGGTCAGATTTTTTGAAAGATTTTTTTAAAAAAGTTGTGGAGGAAGAGTAAAGTTATGATATGTTCCGAGTTCCGTACGAGCAAGAGAGCGATGGACTGCCCTATACGGCCTGCGGGGAGTTGGTGGTGTACTTTAGTTGCAATTGGTTTTGACTAGTAGGTGTAATTGTGTCGGGTTGTGTCGTCAGTCGTATTTAATTCACATATTGTGTCGTTATTTATAATGTAATAACCCACGTTTATTGAAGTGATCCATGTAATAGTTTAAGTGTTTAAGAGAATTGAAAGTACTACTTTTACCAACAAAATATATCTTTTTTTCTGGTGGCTCATGCATAAGAACTCTTCAATTAAGTGATGAGACTTATATAATACTCCCTCCATTTCTCTCTTTTTCTCTCGTTTGTTTTTGGCACAAGAAATAAAAGAAGTGTATTGTGTGGATGAGAGTGGTGATGTGGATGAGATTGGTGAAAAAAGAAAAAGTAATTCCATAAATTAGATTGTGTGGATGAGATTGGTAGAAAGTTAACAAAAATAGAAATTACAAGAAAATGATGAAATTTTCTTTTTAGGAAAGTAGGAAGAAAAGAGTGAAATGGAGGGAGCGGGTGTTTTTCGAGTAGTTTTTATGCGAATTTTGATACTTAAAAGTGATCGTCTTATGAGCTTAAATGTATAGATCGTATTTTGTGCTCGAAATGATATTTTGGGCCGAGTTAGAATGAAAACGGTACAAGTTGGGCTCGAGACGAAAGAAAGAAGACCAAAGGCCCAAGTGTGTTGGACTGAAGACTTGTTTTAGTTTATTATGTTTTTAAAAAAGTTACTATATACAGAGTATAACACTTATTTTCTTCGGTTATTTGACGTGAATAATCCATCCTATTAATGGTTTTCTATAAATAAACCCTTTTTTATTTAGGGAAATTTAACACCAATAATCCAAACTATCGGTGATCTTCCATAAATAATCTGAAGTATGTTTAATCCCGCAATAAACCAAACTATGACAATACCCTTTCCTAAATAGACCCACACCGATTTTTACCGGATGATGACCTCTAAAACCCGGTTTCAACTTCTTCCTCCCCTCTGCAATAGAACATCACCATTAATAACTCACTAATCACCATTAATAACTCACTTTTATCTTAAACATCACATCTACTCCCTAAAAAATCCATGAAACCGATTCTTCCTTCTTCTCTTTGACTTCAAAGTACACCACCACCATGAACCTCATCATCATCCACCGAGCACCATCCAAACCAGCCACCGTGCAACACTACCGGCCACTACCACCGTTTCACCACTGCCGGCCGCCGGCCACTACCACCACCTTCCTCACCGACCACCTGTCATGTGCACCAGCACTCTACACCCATGCACCACCGTTTGTTGCCCAAATTTTCGACCCTCCTAAACCCTAACCCTAAAATTTGGGGATTTTTTCGAATTTCAGTCACTTCAATTAAAATTTGTGGGTTAACTGGTGTGTGAGAACGCAATTTGATAATCAATTATGCTACTTTAAGGGTATTGATGGTGGGGTTGATAGGGTTTTTTTTTTGGTAATTTTATCGAGCATCGCTTCTTTATCGTTTTAGACATCGAAGCAAAGACTACCCAAATCGAAGATTGAAGGAATGTCAATACATCATTCTCCTTATTCCAGTATCCAATAAATACTATGTATACATAATATTTGCTATCTAAATATACAATATCATGATCTTATAATTAGGTGTTGCTTGGAATATACAATAATAAGATTTATTTATATAATCTATTAGATGGGGGTTTCAACAATGAATCTGCCATTATTGCAAGATTATTAATTTTTGGAGGATTTCGTGCTGTGTTTTTTTTGGTTTTGTTGGAAGATTTTTTTTTTTTGGTAATTTATTCGTTAGTTGGAGTCTTGGAGAAGATGGTGTTAGATAAGTGTGACCTATTAAACAGGTAGCAGGTTGAGCGGTCTATTCAGAGAAGGGTGTTGTCATAGTTCGATTTATTATGGGATTAAATATAGTTTGGATTATTTATGGAAGACCACCAATAGTTTGGATTATTGGTGTTAAATTTCCCAATTTTTAAAGACCATTCATTCCCTAAATATACACCTATCAATTCAAAAAAAGCCCAAATAATTTTTTCATAGACATAACTTTCTTCTGCTTTTCTTATCAAAAGTCGAAGATGACATAACCGCTAAAGAAATAGCGTACTCCAGATAAGAAATTGGATGAATACACCATATGGGTACAACTTGAACATCATATGAATGAGCGAAACCAATGAGAACTCGGGACTGACCAAAGGATCAGAGCAAGATATGATAAGAAACTGCATTCTGAATCGTGTTAATAGGATGAACTCTTAACAATGGCCGATTATCAATTGGTCAAGCAAATGTTAACAAGATACTCCGTAAATTAGCAGCACTACACAAGGTATCAAAATTTAAAGTTGCATGGAAATGATTATGAACTTGTGAATTCACTCCCAACCAAGATCATAAATATTTCCTCGTTGGTGTCTCAATGATCTTCAGAAGCAGCTGCAGATCAAAGCCATCAGTTATGATAATTAGTAACTTCCAGACGATGAACTATAACTAATAAAGCGAGCCTACCCAAGTTGAGCAGGAGCACCTTAGTTTTGAAAGGGAGTAAGGCGTGAGTCAAAGCCAAATCAAATGAATTTTCAAACTATAAACCCTTTGAAATTAACAAAAGGACGACCATATACAGACTAACATGAATAAAAATGAGGGATAATAGGGCAAAGGGAAATGCACTTAAAGAACTAGAGAAACTTCCCAAAAGCCCAAATCCGAGCCATGTCATGCCCAAGCTCAAACCAATATGAACATTATCGGGCAACAAGGAGAAATAAATAAGCATGCAACAAGGCTGTTAACACCGGGAAACTTACATTTAGTGGGTGGCTCATCTTGAGGCTTCATGGCAGGAAAAAGGAGGACTTCCTGAAGGAGCACAGAAAAATAGAAATTAATAAGTTAAGAGGTCATAAGATCCAATTCCGATAGCACATCAAACATACGATCAGCCCACCACAGCGCGATGCTGCATGTATGGATGGTCGCATGGTTACAGCTACTGCTGCCTCCGACATCGGTTCAGAGAGCAAAACAAAAACAAACCTTTATGTTTTGGGAATCTGTGAGCAGCATGGTTAGTCTATCAATTCCAATTCCCCAACCACCAGTAGGAGGTAACCCGTACTCAAGAGCTGTGCAAAACGTCTCATCCAAAGCCATCGCTTCATCATCACCTGATTGTCGATCCTGAAAATGAAAAGAAACATAAAGTGAGCTCCTCAATCACAGTACAATGAATATTAATAGTTGAAAAGAAACAAAAATAAATATATTAGAACTAGGAATTGAAGTTCAAGTAACAGTACCTTCAGTTGATCAGCAAATCTCTGGCGCTGTACTACAGGATCATTCAGTTCAGTGTATGCATTACAGACCTGTTCAGTTTAATAATAATCGCAAAAATGTTAGAAACTAAAATGCAATGCACGTCTAGATGTAGTGTTACATGCAAATGAGAGAGAAAAATAAATTAAGCCACATACTTCATGCTTGTTCACAAACAATTCAAAACGTTCAGTCAGGCCAGGCTTTGATCTGTGCCACTTGGCTAAAGGACTCATAATTTCTGGATGGTTAATGATAAACGTAGGATTGACGCAAGTCTCCTCCAAAAAGTGTCCCACCAGCTGCAAACAGAACAGTTAAAGAATAAGCATTAACAGTAAGTGTTACACTTGACATTCAAACTTTCTCAAACTACACGGTAACTGTGACAAGAATACCTTCTACTCAAGCCCAAGCAGTAGATAAGTTTTCAACTGTTAAAAGATAAGTTTTCCACTAGTGTTTTTATCGACTAGTTGAATGAGCTTCTGAGCAATTGATCATATGCTTATAGCATCACATCAACACAATTCTAACTTGTTATGAGTGAACATTACTCTCAGGGCAATGAAGCAGCAAAAAAGATACGGAGTAATAATATTCACACCTGATGCAGGCAAATGGGAAAACAATTTAAGCTTACTTTATCTAACAAACGAGTTGTCGTTTGTGGTGGCGGGCATTTTACGTCATACTTTGCACATGCATCTATCAAGTATTTAACTGTTTCTTCACTGGCTAGATCCTTCGGGATATTCAAGTTTGCCATTTTCTCCAACTCCTCTATCATGTCTATCCGTCTGCAAAAGCAAAATTGAGAGGACATCACCAGACCTATATAGGACACAAATTAGAGAGCTGTCGAAAAAAGCAATAGAAGCATGGTGCTAACCTAAATGGAGGAGTAAAATCAATTGTAATTGGATCATTTTCGAGCCCATTGGCATGATATTTAACCTGATAGCCACCAGTCAATTCCTTCACCATACCTGTAGAGAATATAGCTTGTTTAAGTTTTAGAAATTCAGAAAGAAGATATCATCTCAGAGGTACGAAAAAAATGCTCACCACTCAACATTTGCTCCGTAAGCTCCATCAAATCATTGTAATCAGCAAAAGCCATATAAAACTCGCAAGTGGTAAACTCAGGATTATGTGTCAAGTCGATACCCTCATTCCTGAACTGTTTTCCAATCTCATACACACGGCCAAGACCACCAACAACAAGCTCCTTTAAATAAAGCTCTGGAGCAATACGCATGTACAACTTCATATTAAGATCATTGTGATAGGTCACAAAAGGACGTGCAGCTGCACCTCCAGGAATCATATTCATCATGGGTGTTTCTACCTGAAAGCAGAATAATAGATTGATTCTCATTGCCATATGTACATATGTTTGCGGGTTACTAAAGCGAATAAAAGGTCAGCTGGAGAGCAAAAAGCGGGTTACTTGATTACGATTCAGAAAAATTGATTCAGACAGCTTGTTAGCTCACTTCCTCCATTTCACTTGATTAGCCCCATATTTTTGCCCCCCTCAAAAAATATACTATATAGGGCCATTTCTAAGCATTCACTAAAAAAAAATGCGCATCTAGGGATCTTTGGTTCTCTACCTTCTACATATGGTGCAAAGAAGAGAGAAAAAAAAAGGGAGCATGAAATATTAACATCACAAGGAACATAAGAACTGTTCAATCAAAGCATTACCTCGATAAAATCAAGATTGTCAAGGAATCTCCTTATATATGAGATAACCCTAGAACGGGTTTTGAAAATCTCCCTAACTTCGCCATTTAACATCAAATCAAGATAACGCTGCCGATACCGAGTTTCCTACAGCAGAAATTATCACAGACACGTAAAAATCAAGCAGGCAGAAAATGCAATAGAAAACAATCAGAACCATCAAAATCACAAACGACTAGTACCTGATCCTTCAAAACATACATATCTGGATTACGAGGCTTTCCGGGGACCCACGCTTCACCTTTCTGGACAAAAAGTCATCGTGAAAAATTAAGTAACATATGACTACAATACTTCATCCCTACAGGAAGATTAAAAAAATACAATTACCTTTTCATTCTCTCCAGCAGTGCCAGCCTTCTTCTGTCTAGGCATCATATGAAGACAATGAGATAATACAATGAAAGACTTGGGAAAAATACTTAGCTCCCCTTTCTTGCTTTTACCTGAATCCAACATAAGGAAATGCTATTCAAAGGAATTTTCATATAAGATGCATGGGAAAGGCTCATCAGGGAAACATAACTAAGGCCCAGCTCTTTTCAACAGAAATATCTTAGTGAACGAAATTGTATTGAGAAGACTGAGCCGAACTGAATTGAAATGAAATTATGTCCACAAGAATCTCCCTAAATAAGTACTCCCTCCATTCAATTCCAAGTTGTGCATTTGTTTTTTCACACTTGTCGAGGCGCATTTTGCAACGATAATATCTATAGTTACACGTTATAATAAATTATAAAAATTTGATATTAATATTGTACTTAAGAAGATGAATCAAACAAGATCACGCATGACTATATTTTCCCTTATATATTGCACAAAATATCGAACATTCTTTAAGCTCATGAATGGTGTCAAAAAGCAAGTGCACAAGTTGGAATTGAATGGAGGAAAAGAAAGTTTAAGATAAACCTCTGACTATGGCCATAGAAGACAGAAATCCAACTTAAACCGATAAAAGGAACCAGTATTTTCCATAGAATTTTTACACGCTGAAACCTACAAGAAATCCACCAAAAGACAAACCTGGGAATCCAGTCAAACCAGCGATATCCCCACGTTTCACACCAGCATGGAACTTCGAAAATTCAGCTTCATCCAGCTCAGAAGTCCTGAAAAGTGCAAAGGGCACAGGTTGCTAAGAACAGCATTCAAAATAAAACAAAGGTAAAGAGATCCCATTGTACTAATATGCACTGTGTATTCATTATGAGAAAATGAGTATCAAATAGCAGGTAAAGTTCCATTAGTGTACACATTACACAACCCTTGGCAATTCAACGCAAGTGTTTGTTTTGGAACTTGTCCCCACCAGCAAACCAACATATGCATAAATTGAAGAGGCATATAGCATTCAAAACTAAAGCTTAACACTTGTAAAATGGTGTCTCAAATTTTAACACTAATGAGAGTAACCATGGACCATCTATAATTGACGGAAGATTCGCTTTATAATAACATAATTTAAACAAGAACTCTGCCTTTTCTAAAACTGATGTCGAACCCCGCATACATTAACCGGTACCAGTACCATGTCCACTCTAACTTCAATTCTGAAATCCAGCCTTTAACATAGACAGAACAAGACAACAATCAAGACAAATCAAACTCAGTAAAAGGTCATAGTATAGTGCCTACATTACAAAAAGATTAGCATATTGACATGCCTACATATTGACATGCCTACATTACAAAAAGATTAGCATATATTTGTCAACTGCTCACATATGAGATAGACAGTCAGTGCAGTGTCATAAAGTAATTTCAAGAACAACTTTTAGCGTGACAGAAATCGAAAAATCATACCTTTCACGGTGAGGTTACCAGAGCAACTAAAAAGGAAGCGCGTAGGTACACATATCCAACTTTTAATGACCTATCTATTGACAGTCATGGATTATCGAATTGATTCTAATCATGTAATTTCTACAGAAAATAAATGCTATGAAAATATCCTATCAACAATTCCAAGAGAAAGACATATCAGTCGTCACAGAAATATAGCAAACTAGTAATAGTATCAAGATAAAGGAATATGAGACGAATTACCTGGCATCAGCCATCACTTGTACTTTAGCACCGCTCCAGTGCAAATCATAGAAAAAAAGCTTTGATGAAGATGACCGCTTGTTCATAATTCTTCCTGGTAAGAGACAAGGGGTAACGAGATCAAAATAACAATCCAACCCTGATAGCAAGCTAGAATTACCCAAAAAAAATCATCTCCCTACCGACTATTGAGACTTGCTCATTCTCAAGGTGCAACCCGTTGTCCAATCCACCATACTTCTCTATATAATCTGGTATGCTCATCGTAACAAAGAACTTGTGTGGGTATGGGTTGATTCTCACCTCCTTCTGGGCAGCTAGAGATTTCAATCTGTTCTCAAAGAATTGCTGCCAAAAAATTCATGAACAACGATCACATATTTGATATGGTAACACACAAATACACAATCTTATTTTTCAATACTTCATTAAGCAGTAACCATCAAGTAACTAAACTCATCCTAGAAAGAAAACTCATCCTAGAAAGATCATCATACTACTCCGTGATGATATCAAAAAGGTTGATCAATACCGTTGGGTCCATATCCTCATCATCAACAGCTTGAGATTTCGGACCTTGTGTGCTTGATATGGCAGCCTAAAATGAAAATAAAAACATAAAAGTCAATAACATTACAACCCCAGCAAGTATACCACATAGTAACCTTTTTAGCTTGTGCCATTTTTTTATAATAGTAAAAACTAATTTACTACCGATATTTCTTGTTTCTATAGTATTATAAATTTATAATAAGGACTTTTCTAACGTGTGCCCAAAGGGCACATGTTAAGAAGATAATTAAGGAAATATTAGCAAAAATATAGCCTTAAATATGGTAGTTATGAGTTCACATTTCAATTTCGTCTTGAAAATATTTCCTAAATTGGCATCTTAACATGTGTCCTTTGGGCACACGTTAGAAAAATCCTTATAATAATTTAATTATTTAGCGACGAATTTTTCTAGCGTCATATTAACGGTCTTACAAGAGACTTACTCATCCGAAAACAAAAACACAAACCCTCTTCCACATCAATATGAGCGATTCATTAAATTGATATTTCTATCTTCCTATTCATGAGCAACTCCTCGCCAAATTCCTTTCATCAAAATTTCTCCTAAATCATAAGAGACACACGAGAATCTAGCTACATTTTGCATCTATAACAAAATTTGGCATCATATTAAAAATCTGATGCCTAGCATACATTGAAGTCTTCCTCATTCAGCTATAATTCCACTAAATCCATACAAATTTACCAGCAATATATCAAATTGATTGTTTTTTGGAACTATTCATGAGCAATTCGTCAAATTGATTGTTTTTTGGTGCTATTCATGAGCAATTCGTCAAATTGATTGTTTTTTGGTGCTATTCATGAGCAATTCCTACCGAAATTCGTTCCATAAAAATTTCTCTCAAATCAAATCTCGCTCAATATAAAAGCATACATTAAAGTCCTCCTAAATTCAGCTAGAATTTCTACTCAATCCAAACAAATTTACGAGCAACGAAACTTCCACAGAGCAACAAAACAAAATCATCGAATCGCAATTCTATCCACATTTTAACACAATTACCAGCAAAACAAATTTACGAGCAACAAAAGCGCCAAACAACAAACAAAACAAAACAAAATCATCATATCATAATTCTTTGAATCTTTCGACACTTTTAACACATTATGACGGAACAAATTTACGAGTACAGAAACTGCCAGACAACAAACAAAACAAAATCATCATATCATTATTCCTTGAATCTTTCGACACTTTTAACACATTATGACGGAACAAATTTACGAGCAACGAAACTGCCAGACAACAAACAAAACAAAATCATCATATAGTTATATCATAATTCCATGCACAAATCAACACATTATGACAAAACAAAACGAAATCAAGTATCATAATTCTATCTACATTATGACAAACAACAAACGAAGCGAAACAAAATCATCGTCGTATCGTAATTCAATCCACATTTCAAAACATTATGACAAAAACTGTACTGTAATGTACCTGCTTAGCAGCTTTCTCCTCCTCTTTCTTGCGACGCTCTTCTTCCTTCTGCTTGTTCTTCGCCATTTTCTTCAGCGCACTTTCGACAATCAATCAATCAATCAAAAATTCAAACACATAGAGAAGTAAAAAATAAAAAAAATAAAAGAAAAAAAAGTGAAATGAAGGTGAAAATGAGAGTACTTTTTGCTGAGAGTTTCGCCATCGGAAGAAGGAGGGGTAGATTCGTCCATTGTTAAATTTGCGACGGAGTTTGCGGCGGAAGCGGCGGCGGCGAAGGAAGGCAACATGGTGCGGCTGAAAAAGGAGTGAGCTGATAAGGGGTTTGGGCCTTTGGGGGTTTTTAGTAACTGTGGAATTTGTGAGTTTTGAATGTTTTCTTTTGGTTAAGAGGTGGTTGCCCAAGGTGGATATTATCCTCGGACTTGATTGGATTGGATTGGATTGGACGGACCGGAGAGATTATTAAATAGATACGGAGTTAAATTTAAGATTTTTTTTTTTAATTAGGGTATTATTTAATTTTATATTATGTAAGTTAATTTTGTAACTAGGGTTAAGAGGGGGGCTGGTGCCTGGTGGTAGGGGTTGGGGTTGGGATGGAGGGTCGTAAGTGGGTCACAACTCACAAGGGGTGTTTGGGAGTCGAGGAGAGGGCACGTGGTAATTTGGCTGTAAAGGGCGGTCTTTAGAGATTGTGTAGTGGTTGGAGAAGGGGGTCGAAAGAGGTGGTGGTGGTGGGATTGGTAGTGAAGGGGTGCCGAGGGGAAGGTGTGAATGTTTGGGGTGGTGGACGAGGAGGTGGGGGATGGTGGTTGTTGATTCTTATTTTGACTTTTTGTATTATTTAGGGAGTGGTGGTCCCGGTGGAGGCTAACGAGGGAAGTCGTCAAAGGGCAATATCGACAAGGTAGTGAAAGTGGTCGATCGTCAGGATTGGGGGTGAGGCGGAGGTCACCGGTAACAAACCTAGATTAGTGATACTTGGTAATGAAGATCTCTGGACTCTGAAAAGAAATGTTCAACACATGATACATGAACAATGATTAGCAAGTACATTAGAGAAAAACATTATTGTGAATATTCATTTTCCAACTTTTCTAATATGTCTCTACGGCAAACTAGTCACACATACGGAGTATGTATTTGACCACTTATATTTGTTGTTAATATAAAGCAAAATACTCCATATACACGTCGGTTGACTCTACGAGTTGGGATATTTGGAAGTGCAACTGTGCAAGTAAACCTACATTGCTTCCATAAGCAATGAGGTCAATTCTAGTCATGTAAGGCCACACACACAAATGATAGAATTTGCCAACTCCCAAACACACTATTTTGGGTGTATTGATGAGAGCATCACAATTCATTTACAACCACAAACATTACAAACAAAATCAAATACTCTACTCTCACACTCAACAAACACATGCTCAACTTGCCATATTTCTTGCCTCTTTCTACTCTACAAAATATCATCATCATCTTAATTCTCAACCATAAAGACATTCACATTTCCAAGAGTTAATTGCTTAATTGTTTCATTTGACATGTAATTTGACTTCTTTTTATTAAATTTTAACATATTTTAGAAGAAACCAAGTCATAGTAAATTGAATTTGCAAATTAAAAAATGCTACTTGAAGAATATTTTCATAATATTAAAGAAGCACCTATATATGTATGTCTTAATAAATATTATACTCTTTATGTGACAAAGTAAGAACCATGGTGATTAATCTAAATCGCCATAAAATAGGGTCACATATTTTAGTTTATGTCACATAACTTCTTAGACTATTTAACGAAAAAGTGATATTTATGCGAAATATCTCTATATTCACGTGTAATCAGTCTACTTGTTACTATTTTTTTTAAAATGATGCGTAGCTTTTATCCTGTGATTTTTTTTTTCAAAATATTTTCTTATAACAGTAAAATAGCTTTTAGTATAAGATTTTTGAAAAATATTTCAATTATGAGTTCTTATCATTTATCTTAAAAGATTATATCATTTCTTAACATATTTTTCATTATAGTCACTCACCTCATTCAATAAATATATCTGTCTAACGAATATATGCATATGACTTTGATTGTTTTGTTACATGTGTCCACAATCTTATGCGAGACTTAGGTTTTATTCTTTCCCAGTCAATTTTAGTTTTAATACATTTAATTCAATCGATTTCAATTCACCTCATCTCTACTCCAAATCAATTTAATTCACCACAATTGAATTCCACCAAATTCACTTTTTTTCAACGCAACTCAACACTCATTACCACACCACCTTTTTCACCGAACAAAAGACTCCCGATTAATTTCAATTCAACTCCATTACCACTTTTTTTCAACAACTAAAAAAAGCATTCAACATTATTACAAAGCCTTCAAACTAGAACCACTTAAATAAAATAATAAAGACATAACCCAATATGAAATGCAAGAAACACAATGGTGACCACAAATTTCATCCAACAACATAGACAACCACACATGGTATGATATTAAAGTAGGAGACTACCCTACATTGT
>JAUEKU010009135.1:0-14940 GCA_032274805.1 Gypsophila paniculata | reverse complement strand
CCTTGATTCTCTGTAATTGTGCATCATTGGTCCTTGACTGTTATCTCCTCCCCCGCCCCCCCCCCCCGATTGAATCTTCTTCAACTTTCAACTGTAGTTTTTGCTGTTGTGAAATGGGAATTTTTGTGAGATAGGCACTTGATTGGCATGTGTATCGAAAGTTTCTCTTGCGCTGTTAATTTGTTCACCCCTGAGCCTAAAATCCGACTTCTGGAAATTGTTACCATAAACTGATGTCTTTGACTCGGAAATCCTTGACAGGTAGGGGAACTTATCGGTGGAAGTCAAAGGGAAGAACGCCTCGACTTTCTTGAAAACCGTCTGGATGAATTAAACCTTAGCAAGGAAAGTTACTGGTGGTACTTGGATCTACGTCGTTATGGATCAGGTCATGTTTCAACTTCACCTCCTCTTTGAAAGCTTCGGAACCTTTTATTTGTAATGTTTATGTGAGCCAGTTTTACTGTCAGTGAAAATGACAGAAATATCCATCTACTTCCCGCTCAAATAAGATTCCCGTAGAGATGGAAAATGGAGATCATGGTTACGATTTTTTTTGTTTCCAAAATTTTGTCATCTGCTGTGAATTATGTGTACCCTAAAATTTGATATCCCAAGTTTTCTGGTCTGCAGTTCCTCATGCAGGATTTGGACTCGGTTTTGAGAGGCTGGTACAGTTTGCCACCGGAGTTGATAACATCAGAGATGCTATTCCTTTCCCTCGCTCACCAGGCTCCGCCGAATTTTGATTTACTACCATATTTTTTGAAATTTATCATTTTGGATTTACAGTATCATCATATTGTTTTTTCAATGTTTCGTTGTGCTCCAACTTCCAAGGTCACCTGCTAGGATTGAGATATAAACTGTACTAGAGTACTAGTATACCATACTGGTTAGAATTTTGGAAAGCATAAATATCCCTCTCCCTGATGTCAATTGTCAATAAATTATTTAATCCTAGATTTTCATTTGTTCGGTCTTTAATCGCACTCTTAAACTTCATATAATGCCGTATTATTTGTCCATTTTCTCACTTTTTTTTGCGAGGATAATTTTGGACAAAGAATTCCTATCTAAAGATGATTTCACGTAAGAATTTGTGGTTTCATTCTTTACCAAATGATATAGTCTAAACTGGAGTAATGAATTGTTTGATCGACACAATTAAAAGAACTTAATTTTCGAAATTAAAGAAATTGCTTATGTAAAACTCCATAGAAATTGCTGCAGACATTTAACGATCCATCTTATGCAAATTAGAGCCTAAAATTTTACACCATAAACAGTAAATACAAAATTTTATATGAGACGGTTTCACGTAAATATTCTAATGGGCGTAGAGTTTGCCTCGGCGCCTATATAAAGATCAACTAAATTCCAGGTAGCGGTCAGTCTCACAGACTAAACTGTGCAAGGCGACTACGTTGGTGTACTCTCTCAGTCTCTCTCTCTCTTCACCATTTTTGGTGCTTCTTTTTTCCATTATATAATTTAGCCCCCTAAATATTTTACCAACTTGAAATTTTCACCAAAATTACATGTCTGAGTTTTTACTGTACAACATTGATATTTTAAAACCCACTAAATAATTTGTTCATTTTTATTTTTGTGGGTAGATCATTGTTAGTTGTAACATTAAGAAGATTGTACAAAATTTAATCATTACACAATTCTACAGGAATTTGTGGAATTTCTCAAAATGGGGCATCATCAAAATTTATTAGGGAAATATTATTGAATTATGAGCCACTTCATTTAGGTTCAGTATACTCCTTTTGGTTTACTTGTTTAATTCTCTCGAATAACGTTTTCCTTTTTTTTTTTTTTTTTTTTGCGTGGGTTTTATACAAATAAAGTCTCAAAAAAGACGGTCGTCTAACTTGGGTTTTTAATGTTTCAACATAAAATATAATATAATATAATGGGTTTATTGAAATATAATACTGTACTACTTTAGACATTTTAGAATTTCATGGGCAGTTTAGAAAGTTCTTTATTACTACATTACTACTATCATTTTAAGAATTTGCGAGTTGATGTGGATTTTTCGAGGAATGTTGCATCAGGGCCGAGTTAATTTTTTTGTTAAACCGTTGGGGTAACGTACTGCGGTTTTATAATTGCTTTTATATACGTGGACGATAATAAAATGAGTTGTAGAAATTGTTACAAAACATGTACAACGATCTTATTATATAATTTGTGTTCATTTAATGTTTCGGAATGTTGCAGAAAAACTAGGCCTAAAAAAATGAATGCAAGAGAAGAAGAGAAATCAAGGATGTACAGGGTTCACACAACAGTCATGGAAATGCTGAAAGACAGGGGTTATATCGTTCCGGAATTCGACCTCAAAATGACTAAGGAGCAGTTCATTGAGTTTTATGATAATGATCATAATTTCAGGCCGGATTGTCGGGTGACCAAGCGAGGCGATGACACTGATAAGGTAGTCTTACCCTGCTCAGAATTTTGCGTAGTTAAAGCATAATGGTCTTATGTAGTTTTTTGTAAAATGACTCGCTAAAGTGGTTTGTTAGTTTAAAGTGATTCGCGTTGCAGTTTTGATGATGGGTCCTTTGAAAAGCGGTTCACTATGATGGTAATAAGGGTAAGACTACATATATCCTACCCCCTGACCCAGCCGTTTGCCTGTTGGTGGGGGTCATTGAGACACGAGGTTAATGTTGTTTGCTGTCGAAGGTGTTGGTAGAATTTTAGGTAGTTTTTGGGACTATACGATTTTTCATTACATGATTGTTGTATGTTGTTCCAACTCCGAATTCTTTTGGGACTAAGGCGATTTTTGGTTGACCGATTGTTACATGTTTTGACGCGTATTACCAGTTCATAGACCGGGTGACACGTTTTGTAGGTTACATTTAACTTTTTATCGGCCTTCTTGATTAGAGTTTGTGCTTACCCCAACAACCAAGCCCCAAAAAGTGGAAACTGACGACATTGTATTAGATGGATGATTTTTTTTCAGTGGATTATTTGAAGGCATGTTCCTAACTGAACACGCTCTTTTCGACTGAGCGTACGACTCTGATGCTCAATGAAAATTGCTAAATCTGGTGAACTAGTACTGGCTGCTTGTTATTCGAATTTAATTCTATAATTGAAAGACGAAAACTAGTTAATGAAAGATCTATAGGTTCCCACTGTCTTCAGTTAAGCACTAATCATCGACCTTTATTAGAGGATCTGATTCCGAAAAAAATGATGAATGATGATGGTATCATGTGATTTTCATATATCTGATCTCGTCACTTGTTCCTCTATGAAGGTTTAACATGAGTTGCAGAGAGTAACTAGTCTTTCGTATTACGCTTCCTTTATTAGTTGTTCTGACTTCTGATATTACCCGAGTTGTTTGTTTATTACTCTGTATGATGCAGGTACTGGTTTTCTTCGTTGAGATACTTTCTACACAGACAGTGAGGAGTACAAAGGCACGGATGGAAGAAGAGGGAGTTCATACAGTGATCTTTGTGGTTCGGGAGCACATAACGCCCATTGCCAAGGCTATGTGCGAGAGTTCTACCAAAGTCCACTTCGAAATTTTCATGGTTATAATTCAGCTCTTGGATAACCCTATGCTCTTAATAAGGGTCTCTCGTAAAACCATCCTGTTTGAAGTTGCATGTTATGATTCCGTGCATCCGAGTTAACATCTCTTCTGACAGGAAATGGAGCTGCTGTTTAATATCACTAAGCATAAAATGGTGCCTGAGCATCAGTTGCTGACAGAAGATGAAAAGAAGGCCCTGCTTCTGAAGTATACTCTGACCGAATCTGAGGTGAGCATTTTCGACCTTGTTAAATAAAATCAACTGCCGCATAGATTTATGTTTTGCATATTCTTCCTTTCAACACCACAGAACAAATTAAACAGCACAAATTTTCATCTCCAACATTCCCTTTGTGTTTCTCGGATTGGATTGTACTCCGTAGTTAACATTCTTATGTTGTTCCTCTTCTCGTATGAGGCCAACTGAGATGTACCGGTAATTTCCAGTTGGTTTTATGGTGCCATTGCACAATCCTTAGCTGTACTACTGGATCCGAAGAAATCGGTACTGATGATAAATGAAAACCATCCGAGCATGTCAACTGGTGTTTACTTGATAGCATAATTACATAAATCACTTTTCTGAAATAAACGATTCATCAAAATTTACCGTATACGTGATCTTTTAACTCCTTATTTTGGATGGAGAGATTCAGAGTATAAGGGAGGAACCGGAAAAAACCTTCCAAAATAAGAAAGATGTGGGCGATTACACGGTTCCTTTCTCGTTCGCCTCTACTGCTGTAACCATACACACACACACATTAACCTTATTTTGTGGACATCACCGATTTTGTGTTATTTGGGTCACGACTGTCAACATTTTTGTTCCGGAATCACATGCATTCTTGAATGAATTAGTCTACATTCTTTTGTTCAACAGTGGTCATCATTCTCACTCTTTGTCGAATGCATGTCTACATATGTTGTGTGTTGTTCAACTGTTGCCATCAGTCTCACTCTTTCTTGGATGCAGATACCGCGTATTCAAGCGAGAGATCCGATTGCAAAATACTTGGGGCTCAGGCGTGGACAAGTTGTGAAGATAACACATCGTAGTGAGTCTGCTGGCAAATACAACACCTATCGTTTAGTAGTTTGATTACTCTTCCTACCATCCGTCTTCAATTGCTCAAGGCTTTAGTGGCTGCAACTTAAATGATAGACCAAGGAGAAAGACTAATATGTTTCTCTACTTTTCGAACTTGGTGAATATGACTATATGAGCAAAACCTTTCTACGAATTATATCGGGTATCGGCTGGCTTTCGTAGAACTATCCTCTTTTTAGTTTGTATATACTTCGTATCTTCTTTCATTTATATTCCGTCTTAGTTCAGCTTGATAATGTGGCTCCATTTTAAACGGATAAATTCTCGTATAAACAGTTTCATCGTGAGATCAACTCAATTACCCTCATAATTAGACTTAGATGTCCAATATTCATTGATATATAGTTCGTATCACAACAACATTATCCTAAAATTAACTTCTTGCTTCGACAAGAACTCGAAAGTAACCTGTTGATAAGAGATTCTGTAAACAATGAGTAAATAACACAGGTTTATTTATATCCATTATTGAGCCTTTCAAAAATTAATGAAACTTTAGAGAAAAACGTTTCGATCATCTAACATTTGAAAGACAACCAAATAAAATTATAGAACGACTCGGAAAAAAAATGAAATTACAGTTCAACTTCATGAAGATCCTCCCCGAAACTTCCTCCGCTATTGTGTAGACTACCCGTAGAATGGTTATTAGGAATGAAAGAAAGGGGAGAAGCTCTTCCTTTTACCTCAGATGTTGGAGGCGAAGTGTATGGATCACTAGGAATTGCGCTCCATGAAGCTGTACGACGAGATTGGGTCACAGCAGAGTTATTTCCGCCTCTCATAGCCCGTCTGGACATGTTATCATCAACGCTCGGAAACCTCTGCAATGTTCCACCAGGTGAAGGTGTTGTGTTATGGAAAGCGTTGTTCTCGGACATGGCAGATTGTTGTTCTTCAGTACCAGAAACGTCACTTCCTGTTCTAGATTCTGCATCTAAAGTCGATTGGTTTGATGCTGCAGCAGTTGGAATGAAAAACTTGGCGCTTGAAAGATTGGATGGCTTAGATGACGGAATTGACGGTGCCTGGAACACATTAGTTGATGTCTGGCCACCTTTGTTGAAAGTATCCACATACCTATTTGGAAAAACAGTCACACATGTCATATAACAACGATGTAGAGTAAAATACTCCTTAAGTTTTTTTTCTAGGACGTTTTCGATCGCCAGATGGCTTCAACATCACAAAAGTGCTTTTAAGAAAATAAAAAGACTTGTATGATTATACTGGCAGCGATATGTGGTGTTATAAAAGCACACTATATCATATTCTTTCCACCCAAGTAGATTCCCCTCACATATTTTGAGAAATATAGTGATTTTGCCTATAAAGGAGGTTAGTAATATTTTCTATTATGGACCATATTGAGGAATATAAATTACGCTCTTGAAATGTGACAGCGGCACGCCGGCACACATCAAGAAAACAAAGAGTATATAACAAAAACAAAAAGGAAATGCCATCCCCGAGAAAAGGCTCTATACCCCCAAGGCCCCAACAAATCCTCACCCCAAACTACCCAGGGAAATTAAGAGACAGGCAAACGGGTAAAGTCACGTACTACTCCGTTCTAGGTAACGCAGTTCATTGGAGGACAAAGGTGACTGCCTAAGCATAACGCTCCACAACTTTCACCAAACCCCCTCATACAAAACCGATACAACTAAATTTACGTCATCTCACTTTCTAAGTAGGTCCTCCTGTATGTCTCCGTCAAAGGTTGAAAGCATTAAGTCAAACACAGCAAGTCCACATACCTTGACCGTACACCCATCCGACCACGCGCTGAGAACTGATTCGAACTTGGCGGGAATGCTGGGACCCCTAAACTACTTCCAGTAAGAGTTGAACTGGGTGGTTCTGGACTACCACCACTGGAACTGAGCCCAGTGTTAAATGCATTCTTTGAGTGGTTCTCCGATTTCTCAGGTTGGAAGGCTGTAGTTGTTGGAGGTGGTGCAAGTGCAGGTTCAGCAGCCGGAGGTTCTGCACCCTCCTCCACCCATCTCTTTAGCTTCTCATCATAATAGAATTTATTGCTATCGCCCAATTTAGCCTTGATGACATAGAAGAAATAATTATTAAGCATGTGTATACTGTACACGCATTCCTCAACTTTCATTACCAGCAATGTAGCACACCATATGTTAATATAAATTACCTGACGGCCTTGACGAGGCTTCAAGACCAATCCAACAGTCTTCTGCAGGATATTAGCACCAAAACTAAAACGACTAAAACGGGATGTTCCAGTTGAGCCACCTGCACTGGAAGAACTTTTACCATCTGTACTGGAAGAAGTCGCTTCATTGGAAGCATCCACCTGATCCTATATCAGGTTCAAAATATTTCAGCCAAATACTAAGATAACATGCTCAAGTTGAAATATAAGACCAAATCAGAGAGACCAGACAAGTGGATCATACCGGCCTTGCTGTTCTACCGATATCTGGCTCTGAAACGCTTCTATTGTGCAATGTCATTTTACTTTGATCTCCAGCCCATTGGCTTATCGGCTCCATCGATGCTGATAATGATGACATACCCATAGTCGATTGGCTGCTTCTTACCTTAGAGCCTGGCGATTGATAGTGATGTCCATTGCTCACCGCAGTTGATGGAGCAGGTGGAGGGAGTCCACCAACAACACGATGAGCAGTACTATCAAAAAGATTGAGCAATTTGCCTACTATCTTTCCTGGAGCTAAGTTAGCAGCATATCCGCTCTGGCAAAATGTAAGAATTACCACTCAGATTATGTGTCAAAACCGAGGACAGCTTAAATCAAGAAAATTCTGAGCAAAACCTGCTGGTGGGTCCGAATCCTGTCTTCAAGGGATGACAACAACTGCTTCAAAATGTCCATCTCCGGTGATCGCCCAGCTTTCAAAACTTTGGAAACAGCTTGGCAGTATCTGAATTAATTAATCAGATTAAGCAAACAGAAACACAACTTCCAAATCATCAAATCTAAAGAATCTTGTCCATACTTTAATGAATCGGAAACCCTTCCGATCTCCGCCAGCATATGAGCATAGATGATTTTATATGGCTGAAGAGGAAGCAGAGCAAATTGGGAATTCCCAGTGACCTTTGCATACTCAAACAGCTCTGTTCTCTGCAATATTGCAACAAAAAGAGAGGGAGGAAGAGAGATCACTCTCAATGTTATATCTCCATCTTAAGGTCACCTTCGAGTATTTAGGTGCGCTAATTATCAGCAGTAGTATTGACTGGTGATAATTTAAGTATAACGGTGAAATTCTAAAACCATTACCATCAAGACCCGCAGCCTAAAGCCTCTGAAAAGGAGGGGATAATTTAATCGAATTTCAGCCTATGTGAGACCTTTAACCCCATAATCTCTTGGGGTGTGTACAATATAACACAAATTACCAAATTTGGGGAATATTGAATTCATTTTGGATTTAGCAGAGTCAACAAAAACTTACATCAACAAAAGAGCGGAGCTAACATAGGACAGGGTTATACAAAGAAAAATCATATGCAGAAGCTATAAAAAGGTTAAGCAAGCTTTCTTCCAGCAAACATGTCTAAGCATCACAAACAATGTCTATGCATAATTTTTCAAGGTTGAAGGTTACAGTACTCATATATTGCAGTTCTGTGTAAGAGAAGAAAAAAAATTTGAATCTAAATCTCCAAGGTGAAGAGATAACACTCAGAACAAGTATGATGAAAAAGCCAGAAAGCTATAACCTTCAATCTTTCCTTAAATTGAATGCCTCGAGAACCATAAAATTTTTATCATGTAGAAACATTTTCAGGTTGGGAAACAATTGTGCGCCAGAGCCACGTACAAATGCGTGGAAGGCAAGGAACAGATCATCACCTGAATAGCCTGGGGACTAGCATATGTCCTAGGAAAGTTCCAATGGTCTGCACCAATAAGACACAATCTAGAAGTGTCTGAATACAACTCGAAATCAGCCTCTGCAATCAAGTAGCAGATATGCGCGGAAGTAACCTGTACAATAAAGTCTTATGTCAGAATGATGCTGAAGATTGAATCTGTGTGATGCAAAGGAATACAAAGCGGAAAGTTGCGAATTCAGAGAGGGGAGCCATAGCCACAACTGATAAAAGGAATATGGAAGTCATACATCATTTTTTTCTTTCCAAAGGCTGTCTCCCAAGTGGGTGATCACAAGATTATCATTCTCTGTTCTGTTGGCAGTAATTACAGCCAAGTTCTCCTCCCAATTGGCCAGCATGCTATAGCCTGCACTCTGTTATACTGAGATGTGAGTGTGACAGCCACAGTTTGAGGTATCAAGCCAAATTCTTAAGCACAATATTTGCAGCGTTGAATCTAATTGTTTTCACTTCTGTATATAAAGAGGTAATCTACCGCTCTCAAATTAGAAAGTTGAAAAGCATCCATCGGCCAAGTCGCAATAACCATTAGGCAAAACAAACAATATGAACATAAGAGAAGAAGATGGCACTTCTGTTCCAACAATTGTTTGCTCCCAAATCCTCACCCAGATTATGTTCAAGATATAAATTCTCCTTCGAGATCTGTATAATTTACAAGCACTTTACCTGCTCATGCTGCGGTGACACAGCCACTGCACCAGGCAGGTTGCCAGCAGGTATGACATTATTGGAAAAGACCTCTTCGGGTTTCTTGGCTATTAGAAGGCACAAGGTTCTCAACGGTGAACCGGCCACTAGTTGGCTGACTGCCATCTGCTTCACAGTATCAGCATAAAACTGAACCAGCACAAAGTCAAACCATCAAAAGGAGGAATAAGATAAGAGTCCTAGGATAAGTTGTGATGACAAAGATACAAACTAAGTACAAACCTGGTCTCCAAGTTCTCGAGCAAGAATCAGTGCAAAGGCCCAGAGCTGACCTTCTTGAGCACGCTGTAAAGCCTCCCTCTTTCTACCAGAAATGAGAAGTTTTTGTACCTCAGAAGCAGTTGCCTGACATAAAATGTCTCAGTATTTGACATATGCCCTGCAGTCTAACAGATGTCCCTAAAAGACAGATCCACCATACCTGTATGCGTGCTTCAGAAGGCAAGGTTATTAAGCAATTTGCAATGGCACTGTTCTGTCCAAACTGGTCACTGTTCCTCTTGACAGAGGCAAAGAGGCTGGCAACTGCCGACTCTGGCAGGTCACTGTCCTGAAATAATATTTCTAGAAACTTTACTGCACGGAGATTGTATTCCACCAAAAATACACATAAATAAAAACTGAGCGTGGACAAAAGTCAAGACTTATCCAATGGAATGATGGAAGTGGCAGTATGACCATTATCATCGAAAAAGTCAGTTGAAGACTTGAAGCTTTTGTTTTCACCAACACAATCCAGATGCAAAAGAGTAAAATGAAAACTGGCTGCACTTATTTTGTAGTAATGTACTCTGTACTAGTCATTTGATATAATTTTCGATGCAATTTTGATTACGGATCATTAAAAAAAAATTGCATTGTTTTTTATTGAATGAGATGTCTACTCCAACCAAGCACCAAATATAGCTACCATAGGAGATCTCCTAAACAGCTTATTTTCTTGAGTGTAACCCAAACGGCAAAATTTAATGTGGAGGAGATCAACAACCAAACCCGGACTGTCCAATCCTCTCGACATAATCCAATCAACCTCAACCACATAGGATGAGCAGCACAACAATGGTAAAGTGCTTATAAGTACATAACACACTTGAACCATGCTATGTGTACGATTGTGGATCTTTGATTTACTATTTTTCCAGCACATAAGTACATAACACACTTGAACCAAGAAGAGTATCAGGTCTACGCCTTTGAACTTTGAAGATTATCATAATTGTTAAATTTACCAAAACCTCCACATCCAACAAAAAAGCTCACTTCCAACGAAACTTTCATCTGAATAACTCTAATGACAATGCTCGTACTAGATCGGTACACACACAGATCCATAATCATATTTCTCAAGGTGGCCATTCAGATCCATAATCGTATTCCTCAAGGATAGTACTTCTTCCATCCCATTATTCATCAACAAAATTTGACGCTAGTGGTCAAACGAGGACAACTTAGACTAATAATTCCTCTTAATAATCAATAATGACAGCGTTCAATAATCTCTACACATCTTAGACCATGATCAAACTTGACATCGATTCACCAACAATTGAATGGAGATGGTATAAATAGGATAGAGGGAGTAATATCAAACAATCCTGTTTACTTTGAACCATGCCTCACCCACAACACCACATCGATATTCGAGAACCCAGGTGCCTAAAATTACATACAGATTGTATGCTAATTAATGTAAACGTAAAGACTATTCGGTGAACCTATTAAAGCAACAAACATGAAAGTTATAATGCTTTGAATCATATCACAACTGCAACCTAATAAAAGCAGAAACAAAAAATTTCAGGAGTAGAGAGAGCAGGTCACTTTCTCGGTCAGTAAGCCAGCCATGTAGCAAATTTCAAAGGACAATAGACTCCAAATTGAAAGACAGGGTTACCTTCAACCCAGCATCTGCGCCAAAGGACCGGAGCTTTCCATAGTGCTGGCATGCAATTTTTAGCAAGGAAAGAAGCAATTTAGGAGCTTCACCTTTACCATCACTACGACTCATTGCTTCACAGTTTGCTATCCTTTCATCAATCCATCTATTCAACTCTTTACTTCCCGCGTTTCCGCCAACTAAAGGACCGGGAAATGATTGATGACATAACGATTGGAAATAGCTCGAACTGCATGCTGTGGTACCTGAAGGACCGGTATTCACACCCACCACTTCTGTCAGGTTATGAACAGAAAGGGAATGCCCCTCAGCATCCTGCACAAGGAAGGCCTATATATTTCATCAACCGAGGAAAAACAAGTAAAGGACAAATTTTAAAAGACTAGAGGTACCAGCTGTGTACCTTGCTTCCGTGCAACGAGAACCCAGCAGAGCTAGTTTCTTTCATTACTAAAAGCTTCCCGCCAAACCCAAATGCAACTAAAGCATGAGGAGGACGGCCTGTAAGTGTTCTCGTTTCAGTCGGTGCATAAGAGACATGATGACCATTTGGAAATAAGGGCTGGGAAACCATTCCTGCATTTTGTGTGCCGTAAACTTCACCTGCGTATTGAACACCCCCCTTTTGTTGTGGAGCTTGATTAAATGACTGAAAAGCATTCGGGGTAGAACCAGCCCAGTTAGCATTATTTATACCCTGGCTTGTTTTGTCGTGTGACGGTATGGTTCCCTGGGAATTGGGAAAATTGTGTTGGTTCACGTGGGTGTTATTATAAACATTAGAGTCATAGCTAGGCCATGACTGACCCGTGTTATAACTGACAGCGGACCCAGTATTCATCCCGAAGTCAGACTGTCCATCAGTTGAACCCTGCGGATTATCCAATCCCATGGAAGTGGCATAAGTCTGATTATTAGCATTTACGCCTTCACTGTCCGACACTTGTCGAAGTCCTTCACCGTTGACCCTCTGACCATCACCAACATGACCGTAGGTTGCTGCTGGTAATGCATCTTGGCCTGGTTGATTTTGCGTCAACTCTACTGACTGTGTTGACGCATGATACGTCTCCAACGAACGCCATTCTTGAGCTAGTGTATCGTAATACCAGCCAGGGTACTCTGGGTAAAAAGCCATATGAGCTGGATACTGATACCCCCCGTTCTGCTGTGAAACGCTATTCCAATCAGAGACGCTCTCGGTTGTACTAACTTGACTCGCAGCCTGAGAATAAAAAACTTGGGAGGAGTTAACATCGGAAGCAGCCCATTGACCTTCTCCACTCGTAGTAAAGCTTCCCAGTGTATTTCCACCGCTGGCATCCAAGCTCTCTTGTCCAGTAGCGTTTCCACCGGTACTATCCAGTTGATACCATTGCCCAGTGTAAGGATCGTATTTCCACCCAGGGTATTGGTTTTCGTAATACTCTACACTGTTCGTATCCACCCCATTGGATATTTGTCCAGCTTCTCCGGTATACCCATAAGCATTTTCCGTTGCAGCATTGGTGATTGTTTCATTCCCAAACACAGCACCAGCACCGGCCTCGCTCTGCACATTCCCTACCGCCTCTTCTCCAAGGTTCGTGAGGAAATCATCATACGACCCAAACCCACCAGTACCATGATCGGCTGAATCAGAGAAAGCACTCCACTGAACTTCCTTCACACCGCCATTGCCCGAGCTACTACTCTCTCCCATCAACCCCGTCTCCCCCTCAGAGCCCTCAACCCCATCCCCCACAACCGGCCCATTATCAAAAGAAAACGAATCCGACGACACTAACGACGAATTCACCTCCCCATCGTAAACACGTTGCTCCTCAGTCGCCCCCACACTATCCAAACCACTCACATTATCCTCACTCGCCCCCACCTCAGGGACCTCCTTCGTTACAGACTCAACACTCCCATGATCAACCTCAGTTTTACTCAAATTCTCGAACGCTTTAACTTCATCCGAGTCATCCCCATCCCCGTCAACTAAATCATTTGGTTTAACGATACCGGTAATCCCCTTCAAAATACTCACCTCACCACCAACACCACCAACAACAACATCGTCATCATCATCAACTAACTTATCAAAGAAATCATCGTCGTTCTGATCCTCCAACTCAAATGGAGGATTCGAAGCCATCGAAACAATTAAACCCTAATTTCTACACAATCAACCACCAAAACTACAAAAATCACCCCCAAATTACCTAATCAAAACCCTAATTACTCAAATCATGTCGAAATCACCCGATATTAAGATCTAATTAATCAAAATCAACGCAATTATCGATCGAACATCACGAATCAAACACAAATTGCATCAAAACCTAACAAAATTAATTCGATTTGACGATGAACATACGATTGAAATTTTCAAGCATAAACATTCAGCTGATTTAAAAAAAAAAAAAATTAACAAGTCAACTGAAAAACAACGAAAAAAATTGAAAATGAAATAAAAACTTACAGATCAAAAAAATTGGGGAAATTTTTTTGGGTGTGATTTGATTGAATCGAAGAGAGAGAAAGTTGTGAGAGAAAGAGACAAATAGATGAGAGAGAAGTTATTGTGTTCCAAGCACAGACATCATTGAAAAAAATTAAAAAAAATAAAAAAATAAAACAAAAATATCAAGCTTATTTTAAATGAGTAATTATTAATTATTTTTCACAAATTTTTATTTAAGACGGTTAATCCGTCCCAAGTTTAAAATGGATCTAGTATAGTACTATAGTTATAACTTATAAACTTATAATAAAGATAAAGTTAAATGCATTAGAAAAAATAAAAGGACTTGTTTCACGTGTGAAGTGTATAATACTTGATCAATTTTAAATTTAAGATAGATATATACGTTAAGGGAGATTTATTGATTTTCATGAATTTTTTGTTCGTTTTTGTTGCTTGCAAGTGTATGTAGTATTTCGTACATGATTGAATAGAAATCTCTTTTTTCTATATATTTTAGGATTTCGATTAAATTATTGTAATTTATAACAGTTTAGATGTGAAAGTAGAGTATCGAAACTTAATTAATTTTGATTTAAAAAAAAGTATTAAAAATATAAATTTAAAAATTCTTTTTTTACATCAATTTGGATATGTGGCATGATTCAAATTATATTTTATGTATATTAAATCTTTCAAAAAAATTTCATATCGAACAGGGTTGAAAATGTAAACAAATCGTCTAAATTCAATGTTTAAGAACAAATTCAAACAAACTTGAATACTTAAACAATCCATGATCCATCACCACAAATCCTTAATAATAAGTTGTGAAAAAACAATAAAGTGTAATAAGTAACCTGAATTAATGGTTATTTGTCAATTATTTAATGAATTGAATTTAACCACCAAAATTAAATGACAAATATGAATGTAGGGGGGACTAATGAAGGGAGTCATTTACTATATTAGTTATACCACTAGTGGTAGTAAACACTTCTTTTATGTTTTCTTACATTTTCTTGAGTTTTTTTTTTTTAAGTTTTTGAGTTTTTTTTATAATTTGTTGAGTTTTGACGTAAATTTTTAAGTTACAATGTTTACTCAAAAATTTACAAGCGGCTCATAAACTTTTGCAAATTCATAAACAATATACATAATCTCAACAAAATTTGAAATGGTGGTACCATGCACATATACCACCGAATCAATACAAAAATTGTACAACCGGTTGTACTACAACTGATTTCACTTTTATGAGCATTGATGTAAAGTTTATGAGTTTTCTTATAAGA
>JAUEKU010009025.1:0-14942 GCA_032274805.1 Gypsophila paniculata | reverse complement strand
AAGCTCACAATCATCAAACTCAAAGAGATCTACAGGCGCAACGTATAACTCATTTGTGGTCAATCAAATTTCGTTTCTTCAATAGTTTTTGCTCATAGAGCAGATCCATCGTGATTACATCCAGATTGAGGAGCCAAGCAAATTTACAAAGTTTGAAATCGTAATCTCGCTAACATAACTGGACTTGTCTCGCTCGTCATCGACTTTTTTCTAGGCTTCCAAGTTTTTCTACCTATCAACTAATCGTTTCACAATGAGCACCATTTACCTTAGAATCCGACTTGTCCCGCTCATCGTGGACCCTGTCCAAGGCTTCCCGTTTTCCCACTTACCAACTAATTGTGTCACAATGAGCACCATTTACGCTTCAAACTTTGAATAAACCAAACTATACTACCATTACTACATCATCTTTAATATCTGTTTCACACCGAGACTCTGTTCTTTAGAACTTATTACAGCAAAACTGAACTCAAGTAAGAACAAAGAGCTAAACTAAACTAAACTACACATAATCTAATTGAAATCAAGTCTAAAGAAGAACGCATCCTAAATTCATTAAACCGTCGTAGGCGCTTATAAACTTACACTCACTGCCACATAGTTCACTGACCTAAAAATGTACTCCATATATCCAAGTATCCAACCAATAGTCACGGCATCTTGAATTGTGTCACAATGAGCATCATTTATGCCTCAAACCTTGAATGAACCAAACCATATCTACATTATCTTTAATACTATCTCACACTTATTGGAGCCGAATCCAACTGAAATTATCTTTTAAGTGAACTTAAGTTAGAACAAAATTGGACGAGAAAGAGCTTAACTTAATCGAAATCAAGTCTAGAAGAGCACAGCCTGAATTCATTAAACAACCTAACAATCCACTCCATAGCAGAACTTTTCAAATCCACATATGCAAACAATAGTCGCTGGCATTCACTCTAAAACCTCGAAAACGACATCAATTCCAACTACATCACACAGATCTCAACAACTTAATAAAAACAAACATTTATACATTTATGTCCACATCATCAATTCAAAGCAACATTAATAATACCTCCTCGACCGCCTTTTCTCGAAGGCGTTCCGACAACCGAAGAGCTCTGATCTCCGCCTGCGCTTCACCAAGCTCTCTATCCTTATCTACACAAATCAAACAAAACAAATCACAAAAACACTCTAACAAAATAACTCGACACGAAAAAAAACCGTAAATTGGACTAGAATCTCACCTCTGACTTCATTCTCGAGACGATTGAGCTCCACTTTGACTGGATCCGACCCGTGGAGGAGGTTCAAGAACTCGTCGGCGTCGCCGAGGCTAGGTCGCCTCGACGCACGCCGACGAGACGACGTTTTTCCCTCCTTAAACGATCCCGACACCGCCAACGGCGGTGGCGGGCCATGGGCGTTGTCGATGTCGATGTCGATGTCGGGATGGTCCGCCATTTTGCGGGGCCCACTGGATATAATTTTACTGTTAAATTTTATCCACGGGAGATAATTGATATTTGGACTTCAGAAAACTTTAGACCACGGTCAGAATTGGGGGATGTGAGAGGGGTTTTATTTGGGGGAGATGGTGTTGTGTACTTGTGTTGTCTTTGAATCTAGATCGATTGATATTTGAATGTTTTTTTTTTGTTTTTTTTTTTTAATTTTGCGTTTTACAGTGGTGGTGGTACTGAGTACTGACTACTACTGAGCATGGAGTACGGGAATGTATTTTGAACGGGGATACATCAATTCGATTCAAAATATGACAAAAATCATTTGTAGTCTCCCTTGATCAATTGCTGATTATGACTCCGTAATTTATAACCATTCAAGAGTCGTCCAATGAATCATTAAGAAACTACTATTACGCATTGAAAGATCATACAAAGAGAGAAAATCCTCGTTAAAGTAACAAAGGATTTATAAAATAGGTAACTCTTTAAAATTATTCCATATCCCGATAGATTTCACCACCATTGTGTATTGGGATATGTAGTTGAAGGTTTTTGTAACCAAACATATTAATAAAAAAATAGTCCAAATTAAAAGATACCCTAATAATCCTTCCGCTCATTTGTTTTTCTTTGGGTTTTGGCACAAAAACTAAGAAAGGAGGTACGAACCAATTATTAAATGACAAGCGAACAATAATGGATGAAGAGTCAAAGTTAATCATTAAATGCATTTCTAAAATCGAAATGTAAACAATTGAATGATACACCTCAAAATAGATTAGGTAAACAAATCATTGGGACGGAGGGAGTATATTAACTGTACAACCAAACTGTGTCGATGTTCTCCAAATTGTTAAAAAACAGTTCCAAGTGTTAATTTGGAGCCAAATTTATTTGGCGCATTGAACCGTTAATAACATCCCAATCTATATAAATAAATAAAAAATGATAAAAAAAATATTCCCATTTCATAGAAAAACCAAAGACCCCTAACATTCATCATGTCTATTTTTTTTTTGTTCTCCGGTGAAAACAAAGACAATTGTCTTTTGATTAGTTTTAGGAGACAAATCAATAAACAATACGGAGTAGTTCTTTGATTTTAAACGCCATAAAAAAAGTTTATTGTCTGAAAAAATAAACTTCGATGGCACTTGTGGGCAAGTCCAACTAGTCTAAACAAAAGACGGTAAACAGCATCAGTACCACAGCAATATCATGAGAAATCATCGGCTAAATCTTGGTCGGTAGGTACTCAGCACCTCGGTGACCTTAATCAGTCGTGGATCGTCTTCAGGTATCTCACGTCCCTGGTGCATCATTAATTTACATCAATTAGCATATAAACAAACAGCCAAAGCATTGGACAGGCGAGAAAAACATGTTCATGTTGAAGTTCCAGACAATATATCCAAAACCAAGTTGACATAACTCGTTTTAAAAGGTGCGGACAGCACCAAGACAATGAAGCCTGTGATGATGAAGGCATGAAGCGCAAATAGCGAAGCAAAGGCGCACATCATATGTACACGAGGCGCACCATTTTCGCAAACAATTTTACGATTATTACTGACATTGCAACCGACACAGCATTTAATACCATGCTCCCAACCATAGCCATTGTGCCTCTCTCTCATCCACCTCCCTAGCGACACTCATCTCATATCTTTAATCATCCTATAAGCCAATCCCTTCGTTTTTTTTAATCATCTTCGGTCACCTTTTACCCGTGTAGTAGTTGGGGTTTGGGTAGTATTGATGTCAATGTGGTGAGCACATTGTCATTGAGGAGGAAGTTGGGTTCAAGGTTACTGCAGCTGCATGGACGTGGTGGTGTTTTTGGTAGCTAGTTGAGACGATAAATATTTACAAAAATGACGGATCATATTTTCTAAATCAAATCATCTTTAATCATTTTATCGATTGCTTAGTGCCTGCGTAGTTCGTGGTGGTTTTGTATGATTGCTAGTAGAAGCATACGTTTCCAATAATTTGCTTGCAAATCCTTTATATAAAAAGATGATACGAGGAGCATTGCTTTGTGAGAGAAGATTGACATGGTCACATACTCACATGTAGTCTTAATTGTTTATGCATTGTCACTAGAAACTTCCCTCGGCCAAACAAGGCATTGATATAATGAATGCAGTATCGAAATGCAATAACTTACTTTTAAACCCTCATAATATGCTTCTACAGCAGGCTGACTCGGAATGATCCTTTGTGCTTGCATCATGTCCCAAAGATAGTTTGCAACGGTATATCCGCCCTCCTGTATATTTTAACCATTAAAGTAAATGAAAGTTATTTAAAAAAAAAAAAGTTCAACGACCTCACTCAGAGCAGCAGAAACAACAGGTCAACAACACATTCTAGGCAACAGAAACTACCTTTTCACCGGCTGCTATTAACAGCAGATCACTAGCCATTTTTGGGCCCAACGAGAAATTTCTTGAAGTCATATTTACCTGAAGTAAAAAGTAAAAAAAAAGTGAAAAGTAAGAATCGGGAGTAACATTGCATGAAGCTGAAATGAAGAACGCGTACAAAGAAGCAACAGTATCAGTCATACCAGGGTTTCATGAGCAATTTGCATACCCCTAGGGGTATAACCCACCATGGCTCCTTCTATAAGAGTCTGCATTCAAAATACATAAATTAGATATCGAAAAGAGCAATTGATTTCCATGTTCCTTTCTCCAACTCCACACTAACAAGATAACAAACTCTAACTTTTAAGTAGGGACAAAACAATAGATAAAAATCCAGTACAATATAATATATTTTCAAAGAATCTTGAACTCTGAAAGATTATAAGATGTCAGTTGTGCAATAGATAAGCGAGAACCTGATACAATTCGATTCCTATTAGCTTCCTGGCTTGCATATGATCTTCGAACACTTTAAACCCTTTATCAAGATTTTGTGAATGCAAGTAACATCTGTTCGGTAACATTCAATAAAAAAAAGAAAATCATCACTGATAGATATGATTGCGCCGTCCACAATAAATTAACGATCCAACGGTTTACTAACGAGGCAAAAGCACAAACTGTTCTATAATTCTACAAAAGAAACATGTAAACTGCAAGAAGAGCAGGAGAAATTAATACAAAATCCTGTAACTCTTCCCTTTTCTCCACAAATAGACCCCAAGTGAGGAAATTTGAGAGAAGTATAGAGAGGCTGCAAGATAAGTGATGCCATAGCCTTAAATTTGAAAAGGGCACTCTTGAGAACAAGGTTAACCAGTACACTGGACTAAACAACTTGGTGCGCCTTTATAGATAAGGCACGGCTAGCAAATAACATTACTATGGAATTTCTATAATTTTTTTGTTAGTTCTCTGATTATGCTCTTCTCTTTGCCTCCATCATCTGTAACTTTTACTCCTTCACCTGACCCTCTTTGAAATCCAAAAAACTGTGTTTTTATAATTTTTTTTGGCGGAAACTGTGCGCCTAATGTCTATGAGCCGTGCGCCTTCACTTTGCATCTTGCGCCTAATCACCACGGGTGAATAATAGATTCTATCCAAGATTAAATACAAGAGACTGGTAAAGGATACCGGGGTGGTATAAAAAGGTTCAATGTGTGAAGGATAAAAACAACGAATTACGGTCAATGAGATATAAGATAGATGAAGATTGTATTTCGATAACATATTTAATGTCACAACCTGGGATATAAACGCTCAGTCAAGTATAGTTAGAACAAAGAAGACCACTACCCTAATGCCTTTTAAGACAAGGTAACGTTGGTAAAGAGAGTCAAATTTTGCCCTTATGTTAGCGGCAAGCCCTCTGTAAGCATGGTTAGCCAAGAATTGGTTCTACATGGTACACATTGATAACTTTGGACACACAACATTTTTGTAGTTCCACATGTAGCTTAGTCCTATTCTTTCTGACTTATTTTCGCCATGGTTACACAACTATTGTCTGTGTAATTTCACTTCTATCCCTTTTGAATGGAATACAGCAATGATGTCCAAACATGTGTTATCTATCAAGCGATGAAACTAATGAGGTATATGAACATAATATACAAGTGAAGATTGAACAATTAGTAGGAAAGAGTATGAAAATCCTAAATAGCAAGGAAAATCAACTTTAGAACCAAGCTATCTTAATGGGATACATAATGACAATATATACAAATAGGTTTTGGAAGTGGATGAAGTACCACGATATGTACTTTGGTGGCTAAAGAAAAAAATAATAGCAGCATCTTGCGATTTATATCTCAAGCCAAACGTTTGGCATTGGAGGATTTATATCTCAAGCCAAACGTTTGGCATTGGAGGAAAAATTATTGATTAGCTTGGGCCAATCCAATAACCTCTGCAAGACTTCAAGTCAATGGCTTTAAATGTATGTCCCCACCACTTCTACAGCTAAAAGGCACGGCTAACTTAATGGATGGACAACATCATAAGCATGTCACACCACAGTTAGAATTTGTTAACAAGCATAAGGCTTTGCATTTGCTTCAAATTGTACATGTTCAAATGGCCCACTTGTTTCCTTCAGCTGTTGGAGGTATCTGATGTTCCAACTTTTAACAATAGGACCCATTTAGGTAAGTATATGTTGCATTTACATCGGAGTGTAATGCGTGTTGGAAGGCATTGACCAAAAAATTTGACGTAGCAACTCCAAACTTTCGAAACTATAGCTTGGCGTTGGAGTTTCTCTAAAGTCATCTGATAGGTTTAGTTGTTTGCCCTTTATAACATAACGAGATGAGCCACAAATAAAAATTGTTGCATATGCAATGGAAATTGCAGCTTCCATGAATTGTTAAATGTACGGCAAGATGAGCATTAAGCAACAATTTACCTCATTATCTGCATTGTAATGTATGTATCAGGACTGTACTCATCGTTCTGAAGCATCTTCAATAGTGCTTCCATAGCCTGCCACAATCAACACATCTCGAAGTCACAAATGGCCATCACACAGCAAAATGGTCCTGTTCAGCATATATTGTATTGGCAGTAGGTACCAAGAAGTAGCAAAACTTCATAATATCATTTAATATTGAACAATTAATCACTCGGTCCAATCTTTAATTGCATCACAAAAGCTGTGCACAAAACTCAAAATATGATGCTGTAATGCACGAATCCATCAAGCTAAACAAAAAAGTCCACTTATATTCAAACAGGTAATTTTCCATAGCAGTTGACAGTTATGTACACAGTTCGTCGATGCTAAATGGATGCAACTTTGTACAACAGATGCAACTCGGTATGTGACTTTATTTCGCGACATGGAGACACAATAAAAAAAACAACTCGTTTTGCGAATATACTAGTGCTATCCTTGACAGAAGTATGGCATCGAACCTCCATTGTTATCACATGTGGATTGGCGGTGTTCTTACAAGCTTTGGTTTAAAAAGTATTTTGTTGTAGAATAAAACTAACAAATATTAGTGGTCTAGCTTGCATGCAGAATAAACAATGTTAAACAAAGGTTTGCGGTATGTTCTAATGACTACGACAGAGACAGTGACAACCACGACCAAAACCACCACGACCACAAATGACTAACAACAACTACTTTCTCTCTAATCATCTTATGTTGCGAAAAATCTTTGTATGGCCACGCATGCACCACAACATACCCATTTGTACAACACCTACAAGATGAATGTGACGGCGTTTCACCAATCAACATTTAGTTCCATATAAGAGTGTCATTACAATTGTTGTGCGATAAAATGTACTATTCAATATATTGGGCATCCCGAGGTTAAACCTTGTGGCACTTTTCCACTTCAACAAACCTGCTTTAAATGTCATCTCTCCATCAAAATCTCCATCTTTTGGACTCATAGATCCCAAATACTAAAGAAATAGGAACCTTGAATACTCTTCCCATTTAGGGTAAGTGCTTTAGACCTCATACTAAGAAAGCACCATAGTAGAATATCCAGCCCATTTGCAAGCTTTTGCATGGAAATATGTTGAGAAAATGGATGGACTTATGGCAGGAATTAGTGGTTAAAAAACTTATAAATCATCAGGGACTCCCAAGCACACGAATTTAAAGAAACAAAACACATGCAAGTAGCATGGAGAAGGATAGAGGCAAGTAGTCCTTGTAAAAAATAATGACGATCATCAACGAAACTAAGGGTTTATTCAAAGAGACCATTTATCAAGTATTGTACAAAAAGTGCGGAAAATAATGCCTGATTCAGATGTAATAGGAAAAAAGTAGTCAGTGCAGTAACTGATATACCTCCACATGGCAGAGATCAGCAAGTGCATTAAAAGCAGCATGATAAACAGTAAGCCGCTTATCCAGAAACCCGCCACGTCTATGAACATAGTCTACAGTGGGAAGATTGTACAACTCTTCCAGTGAAACGCCCATCATAAAGTTCTCAGCTGTGGCACCAGCGGGCTCCACTGATAACCATCCTTTGGACTGCTCAACCAGCTCAAGAATCTTTAAGATAAAATATTTCACATCAGTTAGATTAAGACATAACAACAAATAACCTAAGGCATATAGGGTTGTGATTGATTACTTTTGCAGCTGTATCATCTGTTCGAGGGATCTTGTTCTTATGCGCAGCAATAAGACCGGCATAGCAGAACTTATTCAAACCAAGACCAGCTGCTGTCATATCACGGACAATAGCATACCTACAAATAAACTGCAAGGTGAGATATAAATGACACACATTAGGAATTAAGACATTGAGCAGCACGTAGAAAAGATAATAAAAAATAAACCCTAACCGCAATCAAAGATCCTTTGGCCATATTTACAGATTATTATACAATGTAATCCACGAGAACAAATAGCATATAGCACTGTGAGATAATGAGTTGAAGCTGGAACTTCTCCTAATGATTCATGAAACGTGGTAACTAATTAGTTAAGACACACCAACACTCAGCATTATCTTCATGACCTACGAATAATGTGAAAAATTATTGCCACAAATATATTTAGAGCGCAAGAATAAAAGAAAAGATGATTGCCCAAGACCAGAACCATACACTCTATCTATTCTCCCAGAGACAGCATAAGCATTAAGCAGACAGATGTAAGTCTGTCCAGTTGGTTTCACTTCACTTCTCTTCATCTCGTCCAATATCTTCAATCAAACCAAAAAAACATATTACTGAAACAAGCTTTCACAATAACATAATTGACACTCCTTGAAACAGAATGTACTCATAGAAAGCTACTACAGGCACCAGTATAGCATACTTTAATGGCATATTCCGAGTTCCTACATTTTCCACAAGTTGAGATCAGCAAATTGTAGAGAGCCACCTGGCAAAATTTACAACGAATCAGATAAGTCAAGAAAGGAGATTCAACAAGCATGGCAAAAACAGAAATGATATAGGACATATAGTACGTTCTTTGTTATATCTTAAACTTAATAATAGCTTTGTGATTGGAGGGAAAAAAAATAGAAGCACACTGCCAAATAAGGATCCCTCGAAAGCCAACTTCAGGAATGTCCTCATGTAGGAAAGTTTACCCAATGAACTTGAAAAGCTCTATTAAATTCTTTCTGCTGACAGAAACAAAGAAAATAAAGCCTTCAAATAGTTTTACAATTACAATATGACTGGGTTCAGATACATTGAGGAAGGTAATTGAGAGTCCCCTACATATTTCCCGAAGTCCTAGGCAACGCATGAAAATAAACCTCCCCGACGCCTAATCAAATATCTTTTTTTTTTCCTTCAGCCCCATTATTTCGTATTCATCCTCATTATTATTTAAAAAACAAAAAAAAGGAAGCAAATGGGGCTGAATGAAAGAAACAGAGGGAATAGTGAATATATATGGCTTTGGGTACTTAGAATTTTGGCTTAACCCTAATTTCAGCTAACATCGCACGTTGAAATCAGCTTCACCTCTCCACTTCTATCAGACCAATAATTCAGCAATGAGGCAGGAGACGCAGGACACAACCCATCAAGAGCAAATCAATCTCACACAACGAGTGTTTGCAGAAGGATATTAGCTGGTTTATTCACTCTAGAGCCCAAATCAAATCAAGCAATAACATACAGGTAGGTCAAAGGCTCTTGGATAATATGTGAAGTAGAAATTTCTCGAGAGGGCACCAAATCATGAAGTCCTTTTTAGTGTTGGTGCATCATAAGAGAAACGTTTTAGTTCAAAAATATTTATACGTCAATGAAAGAACACAATAAGACGAGGAGTCGTCATATGCATTACAAAGAACCCTAATTTCTTCGCATAAATGTAACTGTAAGTCTGGAACACCCTGAACAATGATTTGGCCGCAAAGAATCTATTACACAAACATTATCAGACGATTGTCTAATCCCTGAGACCCCACAAGATGTTCTCCAACCAAATTCACCAAATGCTCCTAAACATAGCACATCTCTGTAATTGCTTTTTACCTTTCATACTACACAAACCCATGTATTGAATATTGATGCTGAGAAACTGACAATTGAACGACAACGGACACAACCTCGACAACATATTATGCACAACATCGTAATGTAGGAACCTGTTCACCTAGTCTCAAAACCCTTCAAGCCCATGACACACAGACGTGGGGCCTAGTAGGTTTACATCTTGGATATAGACATAACTGTACGATTTTTTTTCCTAATATCGTGAAGCTGCTTACTTTCAACGAAATTTTTCATTTACAAATGCATTCTCATATGTAAACTCTAGAAGTGGTGCAAATGAATCCACATCATAAAAAATTTGCAACTAAAGTGCCCAAAGAATGAGCCTTCAAAAGTATAAGAACAACATTCTTTGACTGCCTATCAGTATATTTGAGGAATAAAACTACACAACAACAGAAAGCTCCTACACTTCATGCGCTACTTTTTGCAGGTTCTTATATTTGTGTTTCTCCACTTTCAAAGGACGAATCTGATTAGCAAAACTCAAACATGATCAGCATTTACACAAACAAATTGTGAATGCAAAGATTATACAAAAACCTTAAGAACTTTAGTTGTTTAAGGTCAAGGTCTTGATTACTCAAGCAAATAAGTGAGTTTCTTTCAAATGTTGCTTAAATTTCATACCATATTCAAGAAGCATTCCCTCTAATCCATCCATTTCTTTACGCTTTCATTGTTTGGCGGACTCACTCAATTCTTCATGTTCATGTTTTAGGTAAGCTTTTAAAAACATTAAAAGCCTAAACGTTTCTTCAAGAAGTGTTCCCCCCTCCAATCCATCCATTTCTTTACACTTTCCTTGTTTGGTGGACTCACTCAATTCTTCATGTTCAAGTTTTAGGTAAGCTTTTAAAAACATTAAAAGACTGAACCTCTCTTCCATCTACTACCAACAATCTCCACCAATACAACCTAGCCTCAGCCCTCCCTACCAAATTGTTTCCCCTCCACCTCACCCGGAAAAACCCTAGGAACACTGCTCCTCAAAACAGAACAGTTTGAGGGGTGCGGAAGGTTTTATATATAAGGCTAAAGATGTAGGGTAATGTTAAAATGCCGCTTGTGTTTGATTATCTAAGAAACTAATCCAAGATGTACAAAAGACAACAAAATTGAATGAGCTGATCGATTAGAGGAAATACCCATTAAGCAAGCTTGGAAAACTATACTACCCTATTCAGAATATTTGATTATTGTGCACACACTCTTCATGTTGTGAAAGTCCCTTTTTACCTTTTGTACTATTCAATCAAACTTCAGTACTTTCCGAGTTCAAAAGTAATCTTCTCTTTTTGTCTAACAAATTAGCAAGTTTTTAGAATCCTAATACGGAGTATAAATATAACCATTACAACACACACATTAAGCTCTTACAGGATTTACACTTTGTTGGGGTACCTACTACAATGTATTAAGCGTATACATTTCAGATTTAAATCATATAATACCGTGATTTCAAAATGTATGGACTTCAAAAATTTCGAAGCAGACCCACATGAGGACAGGTCAACAAAAAGAAAGACGGACTTAAACAAGAATTTAGCTAAAAAATTAAATTGTGATATTATATGCTAGGTATGCCAAAATTAAACTAGAAAATGAAGATAGATGACATAAATCAACAAATTCCAACATCAAGCGCATACAAAAATATGGGAAGGAGGAATAAGCATACATCAGGGACCAAACCCATTGCTTTCATTTCATCCCGAAAGAAGAAGGCGTCTTGCAAACGTGCACCTCTCATCGTCCCAGAGATCAAAGCATGAAATGTATCTCTGGTAGGCTGAACGCCATCCAGCATCATATCGTCATACACGTCCCTCAACAGATAATGCCTAAACAATATTTGCCGATAATTACTCCAACCAGTAGGCTTCATATGAAACCATCTCACAAAAAAGTGGCGTGATACAGAATCAATACCAGCTAAAAACTTATTATTCCTTATATATTCTGTATCGGTCATTTGTTTAACGTTCTATTTTGACAATGTGGACTGATCAACCATTCTCTTTGCATAAAAATAAAATTCGATTCAGTTATCATGTAGCATCATTCCACCGAAACCGACCCACTTCCCCCTAATGATAATGTAGTAATAAATTATTGTTAAATGAAACAACGAAATACTTCCTCCACTCCACCCATTTCTTTTACATATTCTTCTTTGACTAACTCTTGTGTGCGACGGTCGTACTGTTCGTGACCAAAAGTGACCAGTGTACCTACTTTTTAACGCTTAAGGTGACCACCTTAAAACCTCTATTACTCATAAGGAGGGGTACGACAGTCTCACATGAACATTCTATTACGTTTCTTTTTCAAGCCAAACTTTATACACTAAAAGTCGATGTGGGGACCACAAAGGACCAACCGATCCAAAAGCAAACAAACGTAAAGAAATGGATAAATCGGAGAGAATACCTGCGTTGAGCGGTAATGGAACTGATAACGGTATTATACTCGGACACATTATCCGCATAGTTACGTCGCAAATACTCCTCAGATTGAGTACAGAAGTGACGACGTCTCACCTCTCGGAGAAGAGTTCTCCCGTGACCTGTAAATATCGACACAAGAGAAGACGAAGACGATGAGCAAAATGTAGGAATGAAATGGCGTTGGAATTAATTGAATCGGCGGATTAATAGCGAGAGAAGACGGGGACATACCTCGAATTGATTGCAGAAGGTTCATTTTTTTTGGGACGAAGGTTTTGGGAGTAGAGGGGTTTGGTTATAATGGTTTTGTACTTTTGTTGGCATAAACCCTACCGATGCGCGTGAGAACTGTTTTGACAATTGACACCGTTTAAGACTAGCAAAATAAAATCGAACTCGTAAAATTAATTGAAATTTATTGAATGTGAAATATTTAACTTGAATTTTAATTGAAACTTGAAACGATTTTAATTGAATTAATTTCGATTAAAAATCGAAAACACTCAGAATCGAGTGTATTCGATCTATTTTGAATTCGAACCAATTTCACCCAAACTATAGGAGAATTGAGTTATAATAATTTGACGATATTTGCGTAAAATTCACCAACACCTACGTGAAATAATCATTTTTTTTTTCCAAATCATATTTTAAGTGTTCTGACTCTCAATAAATGCATTTTTCATTTGACTTTGTTCAATGACATGTTGAGAATATTAGCGACAACGTTTATTTAATACTTCGTTCCTAAGAAGATATCCAAAAATTTAACACCATTAAATTACTTTAACATTGAATTATATACTTATAAGTTATAACAAACGAACAGTTTTTTTAATAAAGAAAAAATGAATAAAAATCACATCGTATCCAATATTTCCAACCAACTTATATGCTAATGCTATCAGGAAGGACCACTATCACAAATTTTTCACAATAAATATCAATCCACGTGTGCATAATGAATACTCGTATTTAGTTTTTCCTATTCATTTTTTTATCTTCTTAATATCACTTAAGCCGTATTAAATTTAAGCTAGATTTAATGATCTTAAATAAGAATTTGTACCTAGTAAATAACTATCATCTAATCTAAATCATGTAGAAGACGTATTACTAATAATTTTATTGTAAAACCGCTCGTAGGACGCATATTACAATTTACGAGGCACGGCTGCCTCACAAGTCACAGTCCAAACCATCAAAAGAGCATCGCATCTCATCCGTTATTCCCATTCCCTGAGGCCTCACAAAAACTACTAACACCCTCGGAGCTCAACCGCATTTGTCGTTCCTCCTTCATTTAAGGTAATCCTAACTCTGTCTTTGCTCTTTACTTTCACCCATCGTAATAATAACATTAAAGCCGAAAAGAACAGGGGCCTCGGTTTCAAAAAATACGGTCTTCTATAATTATATCAAGTTACACTCATATGAGACCGTTTCACAATATGTTATTATAAGACCAAATAATTCGTAAACATTTATGTGATTTTTGTAACTCATTTAACGACAATCGTGACCTGTAATTATTTTATTGATGCCGGTTTCCATTTTAAATAGGTAATCATTTTAGTACATTTCGTAAATGCTTTTTTGTGTTTTTTCGTTCCCTTAAACTCTGAATTGTAGCAATTGGCTGTGAAACTGTCTCGCAGGAGACTTACTCAAAAGTATAATTTTATACCGAGAAAACCGACAATTTACCTCAATTACCATAGTATGAAAGCTAATATAAATGTGTAGACAAAGGGAGTAGCCTTTATTTGTTTTAGGTCACAATTTCTGATTAAGATTGTAAGACGGTCTTTCATAAGAGACACGCCAATGTTGGTACATTCTGAAGAATCAAGGGTAGGTGTATTGTATATTTCGTCCTGATAATATATGTGGCTTTGCTCGGGACCGAATTAGAAGGAGGGTAAATAGAAATGAGTGAGTTGTAATTAACTTAATTGAGTGATGTCTTATACTCTTATATACAAGTAGCATTGCCTGTGGCGCGGGTATAAGCAGACATCGCACCGCCCAGCCTCAATTAATGTGGATATGGGTGTAGTCATATTATTTATAATAGTAACTAATTTATATAATAACCGTTATATTTCTTTTTTTTGTAAATGGTTTTCTATATTTTTGTACTCCTTTAGGCCTGAATTGTACAATGATCTCACAATAATCTATTGTGAGACTCTCTTATAAGAAACCTACTCGTGCATATGTTTGGCGATTTGATATCATAGAAAAGTATCCACATTGATGGATATCATTCTAAAATCCAGATTTTTATAATACAAACTGAGACCTATGTTCGACTTCTCTAGTAGGTCTGTCTAATAATTGGTGGTTGTTTTTGTCGTACGCCTTTCTTTCTGGCAGGCTTAGTGCTTTGTCGGAGCTGTATCGTACATATATTAGCGAAAAAAAGAGGATTATGTGGTTGTTACCCAATGCTTGAGTGCCACAATGATGACTACACTCTGCTGCATTCGTCCACAATCTGCCTTGTGCTCGAATTCATCAGTTTCACTCTTCTCTGTTCCTTCTTTACTCAGCAAAAGGGCAAATAGAATGCATTGTTTCTCGTTAATGCT
>JAUEKU010008914.1:0-14943 GCA_032274805.1 Gypsophila paniculata | reverse complement strand
TCAAGGTACCACGCCTGCATGCACAGACGGAAAGAGTCTCGAATACGCCGAGCTAACGGGTGCAGGACCAAAGCAAACAGTAAAGGGCCAAGAGGGTCACCCTGCTGGACCCCCTGGCAAGAAAAAAGGCAGTGCTCACCATAGTATAACCGCGCGGGGCTGGCATAGCAGAACTCCACCCAACGAGATAGACCAGGGCACTGACGACGCACCTCAAGAAGCATGGTGGATCGATCGACCATGTTGAAGGCATTCTGAAAGTCAACCAACAACATCGAGAGACCCACCTCAGATCCTCGACCCTCAACCAGCCTATTCAAGGCATGAAGAATGGCCTCACTACCCCCTGAGACACCAACACCGAACTGAAGACCAGCAAAATATCCCGCCAAGGAAGGACCGACAAGGAACGCACCCACTTTGGACACTAGGCGTCTCCAAATCGCACCAACGGCAATAGGCCGAATACCCCCTCCTGGCTTAACCAACGGAGTAAGAGGGGCACTAGCCACAAACTCACCAAGAGCAGCAGGGCAACGACCCCCCAGGAAAAGGTTAACAACCTGGGTTATCGAAGCCAACAGCTCATCCGAAATCGCAACAGCGGCACCCCCTAAACAATCAATAAAGTGCTGGGCACGCAAACCATCTCGCCCACAGGAAGTACCCTTAGGAAAACTCCGAATCGAATCCAGAACCGTAGCAGGGAAAGCGACTATGGGTGAGTGATCAGCAGACAAAAGGGGTACACGAGGGGGTGGAGCATCCGGGTGCTTATCCCTCAAAGAAGCAACAGTAGAGGCCGAGTATGGGGCAATACCTGAAGATGAGAGAACACGGACTGCAGCAGTATAATGCCCATCACTAACCTTACGACGACACTGTCGAAGGTTAAGCTCCTGCGAATCAAGCTCATCAACAGTATCACGAAACGAAGGCGGGACACCACCAAGAATAGCACGAAACAATGACAGGTCACCTCCAGGAGAACCCCAAGTAATGATCGCACTAGCAATAGATTCCTCCTGTTTCCGACGCCGAACACCCGACCGTTTCTCACAATTACTCCGAGGGGAAAAGGTCTTTAGGACACACACGGGAAGGACAAAGAGCCGAACCCAAGAAGAAATATCCCCCGGGGCGGAAATAACACCATCCAAACCCAATTTTAGAGCGCGGGCAAAGCCAAGACGACACCGAGGTGGAATCGATTTGACCGTACGTAACCCCAAAGACAGAAGACGAGCAAAAGCATCCAACGACCAACCCGCATGATCCCAAACACTCCTATCATTATGCCCTCCAACCGTGGGGCCAACCACATCAGACGACACAACTGAAGCGGGCAGCGCAGGTCGAGGAATATCAGAAATATAAAAACGAACAACGCCATTACCATCATCCGGAGGGGCAATAAAAACACCATCCGCATGACGGCACTTGGAACGAAGGGTGTGCGTCCTAAAACAGCCACCACAAAGCCAAACCCCCATTCCTTTCAAGGTTGTTTCAGCGGAGGAATAAACCGACAAATTATCGCGGAGAACTTGACGTGTCAATCCCAATGCAGCGGAATGAAAGTGGCGATCTTTGAAATGCTTAAGTAAAGAAGAACGGACCAAACCTGAGCCACTCCCATCACGGCAGTCATGAAGACCAGTGAAGGGGCAGTGGAATTTCACGACGTCCGGCATGAAGACCAATGACACGGAAAGGTCAAGGTAGGGATCACAAACAGCAATGTCACGACAAAGCAAGGAAACAAACCGACAAGTGCAAAAGCTGCCGGCCAAAGAAGGAAGCAATGAAGCAATGTCACGACAAAGCAAAGTCAAGAAGGAATAGCAGACAAACCGACAATGGCAAGGAAGGTCCAGAAATGAAGCGTGATGATTGGAGGGATGATTAGGTGATGATTAGGCGATGATTAGGTGATTATTATTATTATTATTATTATTATTTAAAATCAAAAACTGAGACTGTGTTGACAATTTTTTTATACTTTCGCGTACCCTAACTATAGTTGTTCTATATTGGCTCGTATCCTTATTAGACATATTTTGTAAACTTTGGTCGTACTAATATCATTTAATGTGAACTCTCCATTATTACAAAATAAAGCTATAAAAAAAATTAATAAATTTTTGTTTTTTTTAATGATAGTATAATCATACATAAAATAATACGGAGTATGAATCAAGGGGTAAAAAATAAAAATAAAACAAAAAAAGATGTATAACTCTCGACCATTATTACGTATGACATATGAGATAATTATTGTTCAATTTTTTGAAATGTCGAGGGTACATTGTTCAATTTTTTGAAATGTCAGGGATATATGATAGAATTTAAAAAAAGTAAAGGCATAACATAAAAATTTGAAAAACATAAGGATACACGGTGAAATTTCCCATTCATATTTTCTTGATGGAAAAATAGAACAGTAAATTTAGCAATCAACTAATAAAGGAAGAATGTACTCCTATCTTGGCTATTTATTACGGTACCATAGAGTACTAAGTACAAAATGATCCGTAAGATTCGTGCCTCGTGTGAGTGTGTGACTATAGGCAGAAAACAAGTATTTCATACAAGCACAGAACTTCCACAAAAAAAGAGGTCACACATACAGCAATGGTGACGAAAATTTGTGACTTGAAACCACTTACATCCACCCCAATTCGACCGCTACGTCTTCATGACAAAACAAGTATTTCAACAAGCACAGAACTTCCACAAAAAAAGAGGTCACATATACAGCAATGGTGACAAAAATTCTTCACTTGAAACCCCTTACATCCACCCCAATTCGACCGCTACATCTTCATGACATTTGAAAAACCTGCTCATCTCTTGCTCATCCATGTCATGCATAACATATTTGAGATAATGCATGCACTTCTTCAATTCTGGAATATTATTGGCGATAGAGAGTTTAAACCTAGGAATTATGTTATGAGAGTGCATGTCCAGGCTGAACATCTCCGCGCAAGCTTCCATTAACTCAGGCAGATTGTACTTATCAGCCAACAGAATTAGTTCCCCTCGAAATTCGAAACACTTTGATCCCCTAAGTTGGCCATACAAGTACTTAACAAAGGCATTTAGCCCATCAATGGAAATCATTTCTGCATCCATAAACTTGAGAGTACGTGCAGATGGAGTAGTCCTCAAAAAAATCTGCTAAGACTGATGATGAAGCTTCTAAAATAGCCCGGTGAACTCTGATTGGCGGGTACGAGCTGATTGAATCACGGGATTTAAACGGAACAAGAACGATGTCAACATCTTTTCCCTCGTCTCACATATACATTTTCTTGAGAAGATTCGTCCCACATAGGAAACCTAGGTAGCCAAGCCGTGGAACAAACTTGGATGAAGAAGGTTCGAAGACTCATCTCTCAGCAGCACAAAACCCTACAAAATAATATAATTATTAGAAAATTAAACCACACACATTCTAAACGTGCAGAGCAAGACATTAAAGTAAAAAACCAAACCTTTGTCGTTAGTGAACCCAACTTCGTGAATTCAAAGTGCACCCTAATTTTATTAACAACATAGGGATAAGATGGCTGCCAAGATACTCCTTTCTTCAAGTTAGCATCCAGGAAAGCTGAAAAGAAAAATAAATGTCACAGTGATTTACTGACTATTTAAATGATTAAAAAAGGATATCAATAGATGAACAAATTACCTTGTTTACTGTCAGCCTTCACTTTGTTGCCAAAGAACACTTTTGCGTCGAAATCAGCTATCACATGTTGCTGTGTTGTGAGCCTAATTGAGGTTGAAGATCTTCGTACATAAGCTACTTGTAATAGCATCTCGGTGTTAGAAAAGGAGAAACCATCGGTATGGGCTTGTCTTATATTTGTAGGGCTAATTGTGACTGTGAATTCAACCAAGCTTCCTTGAATATTAATCTCCATGGTCGAGTCTTCAAATATAAGTGCATAGACATATTTAGTGTAACAATAAACTGTGTTGAAACCATTGAGAGAAAGAAGGCAAAGCAGAAACAAGAATGACATGAGGTGTGAAGGGTTCAATATAATAGAATTGAATTGAAATAATAAACAGAAGTTAACAAAAGTTTTGCAACTCTGGTTCATTCACATGGTGAAGCCCATGAGCCTAACAAATTTGATGAGGCTGTCAAACACCAAGAGTGGGTCTTGGCAAAGAATTCTGAACTAGAAGCCCTGGAAACCAACAATACTTGGACGCTTACCTCACTGCCTCGTGGGAGAAAAGTCATTGGCTGCAAATGGATAAATCAAAATCAAAAGGAAACCTAATGGATCTATTGACAGATATAAGGCCAGGCTTGTGGTTCAAGGATTTAGACAAAAGTATGGGATTGATTACTCAGAGACCTTAGCTTCAGTTGCTAAAATGACAACAGTCAGATCGTGACTGGCACCTTAATTGTGACAATCAAGCTGCCATTTCTATTGCTGCAAATCCAGTTCACCATGAACGGACCAAGCACAAATGGACTACCATTTCATCAGGGATAAGGTCCAAGAAGGTCTTATTCATCCTACCTATGTCTCTAGCAAGAATCAATCAGCAGATGTTTTTACAAAGAGCCTACCAGTTCACCAACATAATCATCTCCTGACCAAGTTAGGAGTGATCCACGCCACACTTGAGAGGAGTGTTATAGTAGTAGCCGTTAAAAGTAGCAAGCAAGGGCGTAGTAGCCGTTAAAAATAGCAAGCAAGGGCTACTCTAAAACAGCAATGTCAACTACCAGGCATCATTGAGGAATTCCAGCAACTTACAATATGAATTTCGGAATTGCTTCATGCTATTTTTCAGCTTATGTCTACATCTAGGAAACAAGATGTGAAGCATCTATGTAATGTCTCTATCATCTAGATATGTATTGGAACAATCAAAACCCTAAGGATCAAGCATGTATCAGCATATATCAATATATGTGTAATTGTACGCACTCCAGATAATTGATGAAGCACACACAAAATCAATTAATCAGAAATTCATACGCTGCAGCACATACTATTTTCAAAGTTCCGAGCATCATCGTAAACATCAAGAAATTGAGAGGAAACGGTGGCAGCAGTTTCGGTTTCATGCATTATGAAAGAATTGGAAGTAATTGATGCAAGAATCAACAATCAATTGAGAATCCAAGAGAAGAATACACTAATTTTTGAAGATTTGAATCACAAGGACCAATAAACAGAGGATCATCATAAACATCGAGAATTTGAGAGGAAACAATGGCAGCAATTTAGGTTTTATGCATTATGAAAGAATCGGCAGAAATTAACAATCAATTGAGAATGCAAGAGAAGATCACACAATTAAAAAACAAATGATGGAAACTTGGGAAAAAATTGCTGCAAGCAAGAAATTAAGCACGAAACTAAACACAAATTGATTATGGTTTTAATAGAGAATAAATAGCGAAACGAAAAAACCTGAAGCGATCTTAAATGATGATGATGATGATGATTATGATCACCGTTGTTGGATGATGCAAAGCTTCAAAGAAAGAGAGAACACAGGAGTATTATGTTTAGTTACACTTGTAATGAGAATTAAGTACCAGATGTTTATATATGCATAGGTTAGCTGCTCAACTAACACTAACAAAATACCACATCATTAGTATCAAAGTATAATAATTAGGATTTTAAAAAATTTCATCTATTGGATATTTTTTTAAACATCTCTTACTTTTTCTGAGCATATTATCGTTAGATCCCAATCAAATCGTGATCCGAAAGTAAAAAACGACTGAATTATTTAAAATTTGTCCGTTAGGCCTTCAAATTTTTCATTTGAAAAAATTAAAAGCCTTCTTATTGAATGATCATGATACTCTCCAAAAATCGAAATTATAGATCAATGGAGGAACAATATCACCATTTTTGTTCAATTAGATACCAAAGTGGATCCTCACCCTTATACACAACCGATACCGTCTTCTTATTAACATCTTTAGATGATCTTATATCAAGCAATTGAACATTAGGGTCATCACCCAACTTAGCATATGCACTCTTTGCAGACTCTACACCATAAGCCTTAGGTTTCCCCCCTAACACCCGAGACAAAATCAAGCAACCCCACCGGCTACCAATATTGGGTTGTTCACTAACATCTCGACTACACTTACAGCATCAAAATCGGTCGTAGAGTTGTTCCCCAAAGACTGCTCTAGTGCCTCCTCATATGTCAAAGCAGGGGCAAGGGCTCAGTTCCTAAAGAAAAAATGGAATTCAGATTTAGATAGCAGACTTGAGAACAAGGTTTCAGGTTCACAAAGAAACACACGCAAAGTAGAAAAACCTTTAATAGCGTCTCTACCAAATACTTAAATACTTACCATATTCCTCCTTCAGCTGTCTTTTATGTTCCTTGGTCAGGTAGAATGTTTGATCATAAATAGGGTGAATGACCTACACATTGGAAATGATAGAAAACATACATGACACAGCCTATTGTTTAGACATAGGTATCACAGCAAATTTGACATTTCCAGCAACTAATGGACTCAAGATGCACCTGTAACATAGGTAATTTGGTGAAGGAAATAAATGCTCCTTAGCACAAACCTGCGATAGTGGATTACAATAAGTGTGCCTGAGCTCCTGATAATGGGACTTCGGAAACTCTTGTAGCTTAGGGACATCTTCTCGCCGGAATATATCCCAAAAAGCATCACCGTTGCAGTTTTCCGAACCTTCAACTTCAACCAATGGAGGAGCTGATGTCTGTCTGCCGGAGGTATTATCAGAATTGTCTCCTGCATCAACAGCTGGATCTATTTAATCATACCATAGCTTATTCTGAACTTCGAAATAACCCTTCAATAGGTTTGAGTGTTTGACTTTCTAGACTTACTGCTTGAACAAGAGTGGGTCTCACACAATCCATTAAATATTTGTTCAGCAGCATGATTTTCCACGCCATGCGATACTTTTGACGATTATTTTTGTAATGACCATCAAGCTTACTTTTGTGCTTTATATTTACCTCCACATTCCTCGTTGTTCTTGTGTACAGCAGTTAAATCACAAATATCTACTACGGATGTTGGTGAATCGAGATCTATCTGCTTTTTGTCACATGCCTTGCCAATTTCAGGGAGCTTCTTGTCAAAAAATTCATCTCGATCCTAAAGAGAGTGGCGCTTTTTCAATCGGGAAATAGCCTTCCAGTTCCAGGGTTTAAGGCAACTTCAGCGGTATGAGCCAATAATTGACCTACATTAAGCCAACAAAAAGAGATGAGATTAAACATTGATAAGAAAAAACACCTAAAAGCCGGAGCGGTACAAAACAATCACCAGCGACGACATAACACCAATGCCACAACGACAACCACTGAAACGCCCAAAAGCAAGGGGGGTGTGTGTGGTGGTGTTGGGTGGGAGGAAGGGAGGTTGGATGCACGCAGCCTATCCCCATGCATGGAGGTTGTTTCTGGATAACCCTTTTTTTTTTCAGGTTTTGTCAGTTAAGAACCGATGTGAGGTAACTGGTTATTTTTGACATACAAATCAATACGCTCCACTAATTTTAATGCTGACTCTTATCAACAGTCTTATCACAAAATATGATAGGAACAATTTACTCATACTTTTATATATAAATTTGGTAACGTTTAGGTATACATGACCCACAGTTACCATTTCCATAATGGCAGTAAAATTGCACAAGAAGTGCAAAGGCAGTTCAAGGCCAAGGATTAGTTTGTGAACCATGGGTCTTCACATCAATCAATGCAATGAAGTCTTAATCCAAAAATGATTCAGGTCAGCTAAACCTAAATTGCCGTTTGAAACCTTATGGATAGAAAAAGATGGGAAAAGAAAAAACATAAAGAGCAAAGGAAAAGCATAAAATAGAGAAGGAAACGTTAAACGACAAATAAATAACAACTGAATGCAATTATGTTAAAAGGACAACACTACAAAGCCTAAAACATACACTAATGTGATGGCATACACAAAGTTGCAGTTTAAACTTTAAAGATGAAAGACAAAGCCGCTTTTCTGCAAATCCACAGTTACACTATAGGCAAGCAGATATTTGTATTGACATAGTTCCATGTACCAGTTAAAAAATTAGTTACACTGACTTATTCATAAATTAAGCCGACGGCAGAAGTTTAAAGATTAGTACCCAAGTGTACCGTATCAGACATATCACAGTGAAGCTTTGAAACAGGGTCACCATGACCTAATTCTTCATGAAACTCGTATGCAATATAGGTTTTTGGGCCCATATCAGGCTTCAAGTAATTTGCAGGCCACTTGGCAGCTAGGTTCAGAACTCCATTCCTGGGGTACATGTACTCTTTAAATGGCGACGCTCTAATGAATTCTGCACCATAGCGCGGCAAACGCTCTTCAAACATACCATTTGGTGGCCAAGTATTCAATTTTAGTAATACAGGCCAGCAGCTGTCCTTGTCAAAATAGTCCGTTTGCGTAACCGGTGAAAAATTGATGAACATTGACATCGACCTACATTAAATTGAACCCAGCGTTAGTGAACCTAACAGGTGTTTAAAGAAGACTGGTGAAAATGCGTTACAACCAGTGACATGCCAAATCTGAGGCGCTCATCAAGATCCCGCAAGTCAACAAAGAACGATGAATATGAGTATGATTAGCAAAAAAGGAAACAAGGCTAGAGAATAAAATGGATTGGCATGAATTTAGGAAACCAATAAATCATTGACCGAACACATATCAAGCCAAGCATCAATTGATATCCCCAAATCACTTCCATGAATATTAGCCCCACTTCCTTTTTTTGGCAATTTCACTCATTTAGCCCTATTTCCAAATTCATCTACTTTTTCCATTGAAAATTACCAAAATAACCTTACTTTTTCACAATTTTCCACACACAACTTACATATTATTTGAAAATACCATTATACGCTTATTTTTTCCCACTTTCTTAAAACCCGTGCCAAACCCCAATGGGGCCTTATGAATGAAATGGAGGGAGTACTATATAAGAAAATAAAATGCTTGAGAAAGAGGCAGAAAACAATTGTACTTTTCTTCTTGTTCATTTTCTCTTTCATTGCAATAATAATTGGGAAGTCTCGTCCTCTTAACAAAATGTAGCTCACTGAAAGTTGGAACAATATCGAGAATCAAAATAGAGAGGCTTACAAGTAAACACCTGAGTACTTGACAACATAACAGGACTAAGAACAACAACAATGATGTACGTAGAAGCTCTCCAACTAAATATGATCAGGGGAATAATCTCAAGAGGAGTCTCACATTCTTTACAAGGAACCACCAGTCATATACTCATATTAGTATGAGGCCTGTTCGGCTATTCGAAAGTCTGAAAGACCAACAACCATGCAGGCTAGGCCCAAAACGGATAATATCATACTAATGAAATGATGGGTGGTAGGCAGTCCCAACAATTGATAGTTGAGTTGACAGTTTCTCAATATGAGTATGACACAATTGATGAATCTGCAGTCCTCGGACTTAGAGTCTCACATTCTTTGTAAGAAACCACCACCCATATAACTACAACGTCTTTTGGGAAAATCTCAAGACCAAAAACTTAAAGTGCAGGCTTGACCCAAAACGGACACCAACATATTAATGAAATGCTATGATGGCCTGATGGGTGATGGGGAAGTCCCAGCAAGGATACGGGATACATAAAATTACTCAATCACATAGGCCAGATATAAACGCTAATGTGAAAGAGCAATACCCTTTAGTAAATATTCAGCGACACTGCACCTGGTTTACAAGCCACCACTATGATTAAGCAACTGAAGCAAACAGAAACCAGTAACCACTACCTATAGAACTTTTGCAATTGTATTGCAAAATTCCTAAAGATCATACCACGTATGCAGCTAAGAACACTTATCAAATCAGCGAACCGGCACATCATATATTATGCACACACCAACTACAGTGGAATTTCAGGAAAAAGGGAAAGGGCGGAAAGGGAGAGTATATACTGACATAATTACGGATAAAACAAAAGAAAATGCTAAGCGAGCAAAAGATAAAGCAGTCACCTTACGCCACTTCAAGCAATCAACAACTTTCACATCCAGTAGCGTGGAATGACTGCTGCTCTTAATTTGACGGACAGCACACCACATGACCAATGGTTTCCAACTTAAGCCCGGGGTCGTGTCGAGAACACTTCACACAATTACACTGGAAGTGCTTTAGATCTCTAGGTTGAATATTCCTGGCATCCGGATGATACAAATAATTGTCTTCAAAGTCCTCTCTGGAGGCACACTTCCGCATATTACATTCAAAGACAGGATCAGACGGTGAATCAGAACATGAGGATGCACAACCAGGCTCGTGTAGTGTTTTTTTCTTCAGAAGAAGTTACTAAATTCTCTGCTCTATGTAGCAGTTTTGAAACCCGGCCATCAGACAAAATAGAATTTAACTCTAGAACTGGTCCGCCACAGCCCTCAAATTCCATTGGCGGGCAGGGTATCCTGCCAAATTTATCTACTTTCCATCCGGGCTTTGCTTTCTTCTGAAGATCATCATTTGCATTAGCTGTCCTCCCATATCCTTTAGCTTTCGACTTAATGCATAACCACCGTGCAAATATTCTTTACCTCTGAAAACAAACTCCATAGTAACTTCATCACAATTCTTTAGCTGCCCAACACGGATGTCCCGACAACAAGATAGACACAATATGTACAATCAGGGCAACTTCTGTGGAAATTGAAAATAGAAGCTTTGCAATTGTCACTGCACAGCACATGAATAAATCAAGCCTTGAAGAGTAAAACTACGTCATAACCTGGAAAAAAATCACACGGAGTATAATGTATAAAACTAACCAGACTATACATTTCTCTATTGCAAACTGTCTTTTGAATGTTCATTTCAGAAACTTGAACACCTACAAAGTCTAAATTAAACAGCAGAGATAGTAGAGACAAATTAAAGAAACACCCCCAAATCTACAACATCTAAATTAAACCGCATAGAGAGTAGAGACAAACAAAAAAGATTGAACCAGACACTAGTCCAACAAAATATAAATTACAACTTACACCTTTCTAGTAAAGCACAGTAATTAAATTTAAAGCCTTTTATCCTATTAGATTTGATGACAGTTACCTTTAGTGGATCCAACGTTAATACTCGATGTTGGCTAAATGTATCGAACACACAAGAGACTAATCAGGAGAATATCAAAATGCATCAATTATCAGAGATCATAGTCATGGGGCAGACAGTTGCAGGAATGTTTGATACACAGAGACACAGACTTGACCAGTACAAAATACATAGGAAGTAGCTCAAAAATTCACTACCAAAGCAAAGCCAACAAGGCTTTAATTCTATGCCATTTCATTGAAAAAAAAAAATTCCAGATTGCTTTGGGAAAAATAAAGAGAAAGAGTTACATATAATCTCATATACTCCGCATATAGCAAACAATGAGATACCTGAATTACAAAGACAATGAGATAATTGACCCAAGAGCCCACAACTAGAAGATGAAGTAACTTAACTAAACTTGACATAAACACTGAAATAATTGATCCAAAACCCTAACAACGAGGCTCAACCCACATCATGGGAGAATAATCAAGAAGGGAGAGTCCCTGAAAATGGCGTTGAATGCTACCGTCTGCCATATTATAGACACCCATGTCTGTGCCTTTGCCGCACTCTGCAGTAGAAGAAAAACCTATGCGGTCATCAGTGAAGTATATGCAATTAGGCTTGCAGCCATAATAATACGAATCACATGAATTAACTCCCTCTTGTGGCACCTCTACTGTAAAGGCTTGATTGCGCCCTACAAACAATGATTTGTTCCCCAGACTATTTACTTCCTTTGCATCTACACATTTGCCTCCTGGAGACACAACTATCTCCATAACGCGAAATCCAGCAGTCAAATAATCATCGGGAAGTACACCTATGGCCTGTGCTGTAGGATAAATACCCACTCTCACAACCACAAACAATTTTTTGGATGATTCAACCAAAAAATACGCCTCCCAAAGGTAGGGATAATCGGTCCCGTTGATCCCACGAGGGAGTCGATACTCATAATTCCACCTAAATTTCTCACCATCATGATGATCATGCATTGCCAACCTAAAAATTCCTCCTTTGTGATCCAGAGCATAATAATAACCCCGATAGAAAGTGACGTCAATGATAGGGAGGAGCTTTGCATCAAAGTTACGAGGCTCCACAACGGTCCACTCCACGTCACCCGGCCTCCAAAATGCCATCTTGTTACAGCCATATGCAATCACAACGGTATAACTGCAGAAGCAATATAATTATTGTCAATCAAAGGTCAAAAAGAAAGACAAAGAAGGAAGCTACCTTTTTGTGCAAGGGCTTGCAGACAATGTGAATCTTCTCACATAACAACTAGCTATTGCATCAGATTTTGGAAGTTGAATATAATTGTGAGTTGGACCGCAGAAGGGATTGTAAAGACACATCGGTGATCCCTTCCAAACAACCAAAAGCCAGCCATGTGAAGAATATAAACAATTATTAAAATTCCCTTCCTCAATGGCAAGCTCAAGCATAGAAGGCAACCTAATCACCATTTGACGGACCCTTTGAAAAGACATGCTGTAGAAGAATAGCTTCACGGCCTTAGCTTTGATTGAACATGGCCTCAAACAAAGAGTCGAACCATGTCGTTCATCAATATCAATAACTTGGTGCTGCGCCATCATTAGCCACGGGACTTGGTGACGACAACAGCCCATATGACCACCGTCAAGTAATTTACAAAGGTATGCCCGTAAGACAGAATGCCAACGCGTGCAGACAAAGTGCAAAACCTCTAAATCCTCGAAATTGGAGAGTCGCCCTGCAATTTCAATCAATGCACCACTTGGCAGTTCATCCCAACGATAACAGCTGCTATTTGCTTCAATTGCTTGTGTCTTCCTCTTCTTGACCACCTCATCGTACACGTCCATCACTAAGCACTGTTTTTGGAGAAGCAATGAGAAGAATTTAGTGCTCATAAATGTAAACTTGATAAATTTAACTATCAGCATTAGCTTTTTGGATGAAAACTAAAAAGATTTGTTTCATCCATACCAAACAAAGTACAGAAGAAGCCAAAAAAGAGCTAACGGGCGACACAATTGAACAGTGAATCGCGAATCGATTCCAAAGTGGCGAATTACGTATCGGTTTCAATGACGAAAAACGAAAGCCTTTACCTCGTTATAACTTCAAAAAACTTTGAATGATATCCTTTCTTGAGCAGAGAGAAGATTAACGATGAAGATAGCTTATGGAAATGGAAGAAGACGATTGAATGTTGTCCTTTCAAAGTTTTTCTGAGAATGAAGAAGATGAAAGGGGAAAGGAATGTGCTGTGTTTTTATTTTAGGCTTTTAGTACGTTAGTGACCGACTAATGGACTACTTTCATAATTCGCGTATTAAAACTTACAAATTCGCGTATTAAAATATACAAATTCGCGTATCAAAAGAAGCGAATTCGTATATTAGGGAATACGGGGCGTATCCGATTCGCCATCAGGCAAGAATCGTGAATTCGTATCGCGCGTATTACATATCAGGTAACCCTGAGCGAAAGTACACGAGTTAAACCTAAATACCACCAACAAAGTTTGTGTTGTTGATAATAAGGTAAGAAACAGCTACTGTGTATGATAATAGTGAACTATATACTTCACTGGAGAGGAGTAGAGGAAGAAATATCGTTAAAACAAACATTAAGCATAAAATCGAACGGCAAACTGTAATTTGTAAATAGGAACATCCTTTACAGTGAGAGAAGTTCCAGGATAAATCTCACATTGAAAATGAAGGGTTCCACGTCTCCTTGTAAGATACGGAGCACAGCACAACTTAATTATTATTGTTGGGATTATATCATGGAAGTTATTTCCTTGCCTTGGAATCATAGCTAGCAACCAAAACACCAATTCAAATGTTCAATATGAACGACTGAAAGCATAGCTTACCACACAAACAAACATAGACATCTCCAAAAAAACAAAGTAATATCAAGAGCGAAATTAGCTTTTGCTTTCAGAAAATCATATTTCATATTCATACAATCCTTTCATCTTAAATAACAGTCTGAAATAGGTTGGTTTTACTCTCGTGGATCAACCTAGTTTTCTTACCTTATCAAAAAAAACATGGATTAGAACAAAACCATGGAGAATTTAGCTAAATTATACTCCAATGGCACACGACAAATTGAGTCCTCTTATCAATACAATTACACGAAAATTACATCATACAAATTACAGATTCATACAAATCTCTACAATCAAACGCCATCTCGTACATTCAGATGGAATCATACTTCTCAACAAAATTTACGCGATAAAATCGAAACTATAAACTAAAACTTACCATAAAAAGCTTTGATAACTTTGTTGGAGATGCTTGCCAGTTGCCAGAGTAGTAGTCTAGTAGAAAAACAAGCATTCAAGTACTGCAATAACCGCCCCATACATTTATCAGCAATCTATTAGGTTTTTTCGGTTTTTAGTCCGACCCAATACATTATCACTATTAAAATGGCAAATTTAAGAAAAATAATACTGAGTATAACGTTTGCATAGTCTTCTAAAAATAATCCAACGTTCCAAGTTTAACATAAATAATGCAACCTTTGCACTATTTTTTGTGTTACAAGGCCAATTTTTTTTGTTAATCCAATGTTCCAAGGCCAAATTTTTTAGGGCTTCAACGTCCAGACCATGGTCTGGACGTTGAAACTCAACGTCATGGTGGGACGTTGAAACTTCCAATGGTTCGGACATTAAATTTAATTTTTTTTGTTTTTTTGCTAACTTTTTGTGCCTTTTTATGCAATTCTGTGCCAAAATGAAGCCCATTTTTTTTTTGTGAGCAAGCAAAATTGTTGTCGCCAATTGAGTTGGCGAG
>JAUEKU010008804.1:0-14944 GCA_032274805.1 Gypsophila paniculata | reverse complement strand
CGGAATCATCCTACACCCTTCCCACAATAGTCCTTATAAGTAAACACCCACACACCCTCAAACTCCCACCCACACCACACACCCAAACTCCTCTCTACCTCCCCCCCCCAAAAAAAATGACGACCGGTTCACCCTACAAATTCCTAATATACGGTCGAACCGGGTGGATCGGCGGTCTACTAGGCAAACTCTGCGACGCCCAAAACATCCCCTACCAATACGGTTCAGGCCGTCTAGAAAACCGTGCCTCTTTAGAATCCGACTTGGCAACCGTGAACCCGACCCATGTATTCAATGCAGCTGGCGTAACGGGCCGGCCCAATGTTGACTGGTGTGAGGCCCATAAAGTCGAGACTATTCGTGCTAATGTTGTCGGTACTCTTACTTTAGCCGACGTTTGCCGTGAGAATGGCCTCGTGCTTATTAATTACGCTACTGGTTGTATTTTTGAGTACGATTCGGGCCATCCTGAAGGCTCCGGTATCGGGTTTCTCGAGTCGGATTCTCCTAATTTTATCGGGTCTTTTTACTCTAAGACCAAAGCTATGGTATTTTTATTCGTTTAGCCTCATTTTTTTTTTTTTACGGTGGCACTTGACCTTTTAGAATGTTATATGTTGCACGTGTTTTAGTAAATAAGTTTACTTTTGACTATTTTTGACGTGTTAGTAATTTGACTGAATTATATGAAATGTAGGCTCAGTTAGCTAGTTTAGTTAGTAAAGTTGTCGGTGCACGGTCAGATCAATGCCATTTGTTTGATTGATATAAATGTGAAGTCATTTCAAATATTAGAGATCTGGCACTAATGATGGGTGGATCTGTGTATTCTACAAAGTCGAGGTTTAGTCGATGGATCAGCCATGTAGACGTTACTGTTTTTTCGCGTAAGACGAGGCACATGGCCGGTACAATTAAAGGGGAGGGGATTCGGAACATGAGGCCTGTTTTCTGTAATACTTTTGTCCAAATCATTAAGCTACGACATTTTCGGTATTTTGACATAATTAATGATCTGTCTAGCGTGTTAGACATATTGGAAATGTAGTCAACGGGCCGATGTCGAGGATAATCTCTTTCCAATCTTCTCTTTGTATTTAAGTTCGTCTTTTCATGCACAGATCAGGTCAATTCAAATTAGTTTTATGAGTCGGATTAGTTTGTTTTATGAGTCGGATTAGTTTTGTCAGGTCTACTTGTTAGTATTCTTTGCGTTGGCGTTCTCATTGAATCTCACTTTGTGACAAAACACCTTTTGTAAGCAATCGTGGGTTGGTTTTATCGACACCATTTTACGTGAGGCTGATCCAAGAAGCGTCTCGGTGTTGAATCAACATGACTGCGTTAATGAAATGTTGCATGTATTGGACCCTTTTATCTTTAATAGGCAAGAGCCTTTGAGAAAATGCCGTGATTGTAGTTCGATGTTGAATATGAGGGCGATGGGTCCCGACCTGAATGTCCAATGCAAAAATTCTGTTTTTATGAACGACGAAAGCTTTAGAAAACTGTATTTTACGACTGAAATAAAGGCTTTTAAAGCTACACACAAAGACCTTGACTTACACGAATGTTTCGGTATCTAACGATATTGATGTCTAGGTGGAGGATCTGCTTAAGAACTACGACAACGTATGCACACTACGAGTGAGGATGCCTATTTCATCAGACCTAAGCAACCCCCGTAACTTCATCACCAAGATCAGCCGCTATGAGAAGGTTGTCAACATTCCAAACTCAATGACAATCTTGGACGAACTCCTCCCAATCTCCATCGAGATGGCTAAGAGGAACCTTACCGGAATTTACAACTTCACAAACCCTGGCGTTGTCAGCCACAACGAGATTCTCGAGATGTACCGTGATTACATCGACCCAAGCTACACCTGGAAGAACTTTACTCTTGAGGAGCAGGCCAAGGTTATTGTTGCTCCTAGGAGTAACAACGAGCTCGACACGACCAAATTGAAGACTGAATTCCCGGAGCTTTTACCCATCAAGGAGTCTCTTATCAAGTACGTGTTCGGGCCGAACAAGAAGACTGCTGCAGCTTGATACTGCTCACTGCTGCAATCAGTAACACAGGCCACCATTGTTTGAGGTTTGCATGAATTATTAATTTTTATTTATTTGTTTTTTTCATTTACCAATGTTTTCTCATTTTTAAAGAAGTTAAAAAAGATCCGAAATTCGGGGATGTTTGCACTTTCAATGTTTTAAGAAGCGAGGATACATTTTTTTTTTTTTTTTTTTTACAGGAAAATTGTAACAGTTGAATTGAATAAAATTGGTATACGTTGTTTGTTTGAACATCCTACCGTCTCATAAAAATTTGTGTTGTTTTCAAATCTTTTATCTTATCTTTGTTACGATTGATTGAAAGAGTTCAATGCTATTATGTGGATCATTAGGGTCTAAGGATACTTGTAGTTTGGAAAGACGGGCTATTCAGGCTACGTGTTCTTCGCCTTATTTTGATTTTATGTATGTTGATACTCCGTATGATCAAAGGATCATTCGGTGATCGGTGTTTATGTCCAACTTAGCTCCAATTTTGGTCTTTAACACTAGATGGGGAAATTTGAGTCATATTTATGGGAGAAAAAATTCTTTTAAATCCGAGTAAGAACGACTTAAGCTTGATTTAATTAAACTCATTATGAATTGGTTTATTTATAAATAATCGACTCGACTTTAGTCTGATGAAATTTATGTTAAGTCAGACGTCTGGTGCAGTTCATACGAAGTACCTTGTATTACTTTAAAGAAATTTTATTTAATTTGACATTGGTTTTACTCCGCAATTCTTTATTTTGATGTAAACATCTCAACCTCTGTAAATGGACAGAATATATATAAAATGGTGTTTGTCCCACTTGAGTGACGAACATTTGCACACGACGATGTTACGTGTATCACCAGTAATCACATTTAAGTATTTAACTATCGTAACTAATTTATTACACTTTAAAACCTTCATTTAATTATTGTAACTAATTTATCACGACTTCGCATATTGTTTATAACAGTGACTTATTCAAGTACAAACCGCTGGTAAATCTCCAACGAATAATACATACGCGCGAATAACACTATACGATATAAAATCAAATATAGACGAAAAAAAGAGGAAACAATAGAGCTCACGCGAATTGTATGAATGATTTAACAATGTTTGAGATCGCAACCATCTCAACCAACTTAATTCACAGCAGCACAATATTCATCTCGTAAAACTTCATTCAATCTGAGAGTTGTGGGCATACCTCTTGGCGTAGGCGCGTAGCATCTCACATCATAGACCGTTCAAAATGGAACCAGTCTCAGTCGAGAGGTTAGCCTCGTTCGAGGTTTTCTTAGCATAGAATCTTTGGTACATTGAGTCTACCTTGGTTAGGTAGTAAGTACCCGGAGCCAAAAGGCTGGTGTCTTTGCTGGTCATAAAGTCTTTGGCACCATATCGGTGCTCCATTAGCTTTAATGTGTCGACAAATTTCTCAGGAGCAAACTGCGTTAAATTATGGTTGATGTCAGGATAGAAAGAGAATGACGATAACTTACTCGTTAGAGTTGTTGACAGAAGAAAAAGGAAATAAATATATAAATAAATATCTCGTGCCTTGACTTCAATTTTTCGGCAACATTCATGACAGCTTCAATGTTCGTCAAGCTGAAAGGATGCTGCCCTTCATTTAGGCGGAATGAGAACATTGTAGCCGTCGAACCACTTCCATAAGAGAACATTATCACCCTGTTTCCAGCCTTTAAAATTTTAAAGAAGCGACAGAAAAAGATCTCATAAGTACGATTATGATCCAACTAATTATCATCAATGTAACCCCCTCCATCCATTGTTATTGTATCCATTTAACTTCGGTGGTACATCAACTTTGACCATTAATCCTTCCATTATGTATGGAGATACGATGTAAAAGTTTTCACATTTGGATTCATCATAACCACCATTTTAATATTTTCTCTGTTACAGTGTTGTAGTATCTATCATATTGTGAGAACATATCGGCCAAAGTCAACAATACTTGACCACTTATGCCAAACGGAGACAAAATAAAACGGACTAAGATGGAGGGAGGAATGCACTTACCAGTGTACAGTTCTTATTGTGTACTCCGTATCAGTGAAGCGAAGGCTGAATATAGAGATGCTGTGTAAGTGTTTCCGATTTGCTTTGGTATCAGAGTGCTAGGTTGAACTTTCTCGTCATACAAGGGCTTTGCAATTTGCTGGGATACCTACACAATAACACGCCAAATTTAAAATAAAAAATTAGAAACATCTAACAGCTCTGCATGTTTAATCGTAGTCTGTAGGACTGTACGAACTAGCTAGCCGGTTCTCTAGTTAATTTAGTTGACACCAATTGACGTTACTAAACTCACCTTTTCAAGATCTCTGCTTTGATAGCTTTCATCAATCGATAGATTGGAGAATGGAGCCAACTTCTCCTTCGCGTCTTCACTGATGGAGCTGTGAGGAAGCAGCAAAAGCTGGAAAAAAAGACGGTCACTAAGATCTTGTTCATAGTACAGTAGGAGGGGAAATTAAGTAATGTTTTCCATCCAAATCGGTCCTATGTCGTATGGTCTTAGTTTAGCTTTGAGAGGAAATTGGATCTCCCCAGGCGCCATTTTCGTCCCCTTAAGTCCTCCCCAACCAAATTTGCTATCCATACAAGGGAAACTGTCCCATTTCCGTGCCCTTGACTCCCTTTACCTCCACTCCATTCGCCCGAACAAGGGATTACTCTGCATTCCTCCGATTGACTCATTTCAGAAACAGACAAAATTTTAAATGAATAAAAGAGCAACACCTGGCATTCCTCAAGAAATCATTGTACATCAATCGAGCGAAGCTCTTTTGCACAAGCTGCAAGAACACCAGTACAGCATCATTACAGAGTACATCAAAAGTGTACTACTCCGTATGTGATAGCTGGTCATAGCAAGGAAATAATTGCACAAAAATTCGATACATTTAGGATTCTTCATATATATATACCTTGTTGTATGGAGAATGGAACACGACATAGTCGGCATCATTCATAGAGAATTGCTTCCCTTCAAACTTTTCATACCTACAGATATGACAGACATAAGATACTAACAAGTAAAACATGGAATTATCAGCCTAGTATAATTAAGCTACTTGAGAAGTTGATTCATGCCCTCGCTTGCTGCAGAAATGTTTGTAGCAAGAATCAACAGCCATGAGATAGCAGGTTTGCGACAGTTTTCCGTCAACAACCTATCACCAAACACATTACCAAATAAGCACACTCAAATTGATGTATAACAGCAAAAAAAATGACCCAAACTAAGCTCAATGCCGCTTAGGCGCTTACCCTAGAGCACAAAGAGTTCGTAATTACACTCACTCTGCTCACCACGCTGTTTACGTCTGCTATTAGATCAGCTTTTTCTCTCCCAACTCACCCACTGACCACCCAACTTGACAAGGCTGAATTGGTATTTTGTTTACCCAGACTAGATAAGACTGGATAAGACGGAAAACACAATGGAACAAAAGAGTATTATGCTTCAAGTTGTATGGGAAGGCGTAAACTTACTGGATATTCATTAGCCAGGTTGGGCTTGTAGAAGTCATAGACATGAGCCATATGGGTTCCCCTCAATTTGCTTTCAAACGCAATCGGGGCATCAGGGCCCACAAGCATCGCAATGGCAGCTGCCCCTCCCGTGGGTCTAGCTGGTCCCTCAGCGTAGACCTGATTACAGAAAAGGTAAGTTCATGGTATCTCAAAACACTAAGTCGGAGAGAGATATATACAAGGCATGTGACTTGCACAAAAGAAATGGATTTAAGCATACCGCGCTATCTGTGCATACGTCAAGGCCGTAACGTCCATCCCAGGAATTGCTCTCCACCCAATTTACGCAGTTGAATAATGCAGCAGTTCCACCATAACATGCGTTGGTCGAGTCAACACCTTCAATATCTGTATTTCCATGTTCCTGCATCGAATTTGTTAGAGGGAATATCACACTGGAATTCAGAAGATGAACACGGCTCTTGCTTCAAGATCTATTCAGAACAGAAAATTATAACGAATCACTGCCACATCAAATTATCAATACTAAACCTTCCATCTCATATATAGGGTTCCAAATTGACCTTGGTGATCAACCAACGTCAAGGTCGTCAACTTTGCCATTGATTTCTCCATATGTAAGCAGTAAGCGCTGAGACTCAATTTAAAATTTGTGTAAATATTCAACAAACTATTATTTTCATGTCAACAACTAAGTTGAAGCTAGTGTATATTACAGGCTTACAGAGTAGTTTACTGCTGGCTTGAGATAATACGGGTCAAATATAATATTATTTGACCATCGAGGTCAAATAGGAACAGATTAAAAATTTGTTCACAGCGTAAATATATTAGAACACGTCACACTTCCTCTTTTTTATGTTTACTTTCTTCTAAAGTACATTATAGACACAATCAGTTGGGGTATATTGAAGAATTTCAGGATATAATCGATGTAATTAATGAAGCACATGTGACCTATAAGTGAAAGTTCATAAATTTTTGTGTAACCATGCTTTAACTCATGCTCAAATCGTCACGTGTAAGATGTCTTAAGCATAATAAAGAGCCAAATATTCACAAGTATAACCAATCGTACTCGTACCCTCCTACTACAACCTTCTGCCAATGAAACTGGAAAATAAAGCTCAAAACCCACAAGCCGAGTTCTTAAAAAGCAACAAAGCTATCAATGAAATTCCAAAAACGAGGATAGAAGTACTAATTGAAATCTTTGAGCACAATGGCAATAAGACAATCTCGGAGGATTACCTCAAATATTTGCATCAAGAACGTCTTGATCGATTTACTCTTGTCCAAAACAGTCTCACTTCCTACTTCCAACCGACCAATTTGTTTCGGATCAACATTATATTTTTCAAGGAGAGAGCTCACAGCTGTCAAGCTGCAACGGCAGAGTGCACACGACAGTTAACTACTTCGTACAGCATAAATTCAATGCGATTGAAATGTGTGACAAGTGAGTGAGGTACAGAAACTCTGAACAAATACTCCTTCTAGACGATATTACCTCAATAATTAAGACATTTAATTAAGACCACAACATTATAATGTCGTGTATCAATATATCTGGTCACCACAAATCAATAACCACGTCCTAAGACGATTCAAAACAAAATGACGCAGTAACATTCATTTCACAATCGAGAAAGTACTCATTCAGAAAGGCACACATCTTAAGAAGATAAAGTCATACGTTTTCCCTTCTCTACCTCACTCAAAGTCAGATTCATCGACATTAGGATAATCACATCATCCGATTTAGTCCAAATTTGAACCAAGTAAAACCGCAAGGACGCTAAAGTTCTAGCTCACGATTAAACACACTATTACATTCCAAGGGATCCAACCCATAACAGCTAGTTAAGCTACATCAACACCTTTACCAATCGATCTCGTACGACAATAAACTAATAAGAATGATCACAATGAACAGATAATAGAGAATAGAGCGAAGTAGGAAGTGAAATCGAAAACGAAACCTCATGGAGATGATGTCTTCAACATCAGTGCAAAATGCCAAGCATTCTTGACCAAGTCCAATGGTGTACTTCCCTTTACTTACTCCATCATGTACTTCCAATGCTTCCTGTTTTATCCCATCATATTCACTAATTCACCCCAAAAAAACTCGAGTCAGTCTTATAAAAAACCGTCTTATACCCTCAAATCGTAATACCGACAATAAATGAAGACACACTAAATTAAATAGGTTGATAGAACGTAAAAAGATTATAGTTAGACCGTCCTAGCCGATCAAGTTCAATGGAAACACTACTATACTACTCCGTATATACGAACACAAATTCTCACGTGAGACGGTCTCATAGGAGAGCTATTGAATAACCAATAAGTCTAAATTAAAATGAATATATCCGTTTTAACAATAAAACGGATCAACTATATCCATGAGGTAGAAATTTCCAATAACAAACCATAAAAAAAAAAAATGTCAAGAGGAGCACAAGGTTGTTGTTGTTGTTGAATGTTGAGTTGGTTTCTTCAGATGTTCCAAGTATCTTTGGACCCACTTTTGCTCACCCTTTGTCGGAGCCATCATAGGCTTACGACGAGATATGTTATCATTCTTTATTAAAATGTTATAAACTCGGGGTTTAATTGGTTTTACACTTGTACATATATATTATTTGCATAAATATTAAGAAATTGAAGAAAAATGTGGGATATGTTTATTTTTCATTGCGAGGTTACTATTTTACATTTAAGAAGTTAGGATTATTAGGGAGAATCAAGTAGGCGTATTTTGTTATATTTACGATTAATTCTTATCCCACGATAAAAATGTATATAATCAATTAAAACGGCTCAAAATGGAAAATAGAAAATGGAAAATGTATACAATCATAAGGAACAAAGGAAGTATCATTTAGTGACAAAGGTTGTAACAATCTCTACAACTTTTTGTCGTTAAATGGCAACACTTTAATACAAAGTGGCAACATATTTTCATTGTAAGCTTTCAATGAAATTGTCTTAAGTGAGACTTGTTATATATATGTCGACTATCTCAGTTTGTCTCGGGTAAGACCGTCTTATCGGTAAGACGTGCATTTAGTAAACCACCCACTAATGGTAGTTGTAACTCCTCTCATGTGAGAGTCTTATATGAGAATTTGTGCGACTCTTTTTGCAAATGGATCATTGGATTCTATTTTTATGTTTTTCTTTTTGAAGGATTTAACTTTCGAGGAATAAATTTTATGTAAAATCGTTTGACAACATCACACCTAATGAGTAATGATAAATCAAACAAAGCCTATTCATTTACAAAAAATGACTACGAGGTCTCATAAATCATACGAGTAATAAATTTATCATGAAACTCTCTTCTCCCATAAAACTTTGAACTTTGAAGCAGCTGCGTGCTTTCCTCGTCACTTTTTTTCACACATAGTTCTTGTAATGACATACTATGGACGAGACAAAACGGGTGGACATGAACAGTCCAGTAAGTCTCCCTTAAGACGGGGCGACCCGTCTTAAGCTTAAGACGGGTCGGATTTTCTAACTTTAAATTATTTTTTTTTTTTGGGTTTTCAATTTTTGATAAAAAGATTAAAAAAATAAATAAAAATAAAATTGCAACATGATAACAAAATGAACAAAAATGGTAGCAACATATTACATAAGTTTGTCAACATATTCTCAAATACAAAAATTAGAAACGAACTATTAGATTTATACATTATATTTACATTCTAATATACTATGTTATCATTTATTATTAAATCATGGTTAAGATGAAAATGCAATAAAAACTAACTACTAGATTACAATATGTTTACCTTCTAATATATTATGTTTATATTTTCAGCCTAATATGTTATCATTTAATAATGACTTGTTTATAAAAATATTTTCAAAATGATATGTACAGTAACAGTAACATATTATACAAGTATGTTAACATAGGGATGAGATTCTCTCCGGTACTTGAAAGTACCGGAGGATCTAGTGGTAATCAAAGGCCATAAATGCCCCATTTTTTAAATCAAGGGCCAAAATTAAAAGCATCAAACACATTTTTTTTTTTAAAAAAAAGTTGCTCCTAATTTTTACCCCTTGGATGTATGCTGAAATAATTTGGGCCATTGGATGGGTGAGTACTGAACCATCTAGTACCAAAATGGTACTGGAGAGGATCCTCATGCGTTAACATATTGCATAAATCTAATTGTTAGTTTTGCTTTTTATGTTGGAGAATATGTTGACAAATACCATTTTTGTTTATTTTGTTACTATGTCGAAATTTTTACTTATTTATTTTATTTTATCTTTTTTTTATCAAACATTGAAAATACTTTAAAAAAAAAGTTAGGGTGGGTAGATCCGACCCGTCTTAAGCTTAAGACTGGGCGCCCCGTCTTAAATGAGAATTTGTGTTTTCCTAAAACCCCCTTCAATTATTATTATTTATGTGTCCGTTCTTCATAAGAAGAGGTGGGGATAATCGGATAATCCTCGTTAAAAAAAAAAAAAGAAAAAAGAAAAATTGATCTAAAAATAAACGTAAAAAATTTCTTGCCCTATCGGCTATGTAGCCCAAAAGGCCAAAAGTCTACTGATCAACACTAACTAGATAACTGGACTGCACTCAATTACTCGTATATAGCCCAAAAGTCTACTAATCCAAAGATGGCCTTTTCTTGGCATATAGGCTATCAGACCACTCACTAGTCCGATCCATGGTAAGTATTTGAACTCAAAAATTTGGATATTGCACAAACTTCGAAGTCGAGCTCGAACAAATTCGAGCTAGTTTAAACACGAAAGTACCAACAATGAAAATATCGTAATTGTATATGTTGTGTCACGAAAACATGATTTATGGGGTGAATATTAAAATTCTCAATTTAGTCTATAAAATTATCTAATGAATGTTTCGCTTCTACGTCGTTTGTCATTCCTAGCAGTGCAAAACGGATCAACCTTACAAGTTCAATGATGAACTATCTTGAGTTACTATGTTTGAGTTTATATACTCCCTCTGTCCCAATCAATTGTTAACGTTTCAGTATTGATACAAAAATAAATGCAAGAAATGAAGGAATATAAAAACAAACATAGAGTAACTTAATTCACAGAAGTCATCATAACATGTTCAATTACACGTTCATTATATGAAAGTCGTAAAATTCACAAAAGTATAAGGGTTAATTGTATTATGTTTATACCCTCAATTATCAAACGTTAACAATTCACTGGGACGGAGGGAATATTATATTAAAGAGTTGCATTAACAGATATAAGTAGACAATTTAAACAATAATAACAATAAAATTTTATATTTTGTCGAAACGAATCAAGATATACATGACAAATTTGAACAATTCATACAAGAATAGTCTTTTGATTAAGGGCTATATACCTCCATCTTGCCTTTTCAACAAAATCAGCATCTAAGAACTTAGCAATAAACTCCCAAACTCTATACACATCTTCAAAATTTGTCAAGTAACCAACATTAATTGTAACAACAGTAATCTCATTTTTAATCTTTACACTTTTCTTCCCTTTACATTTCTTCACTTTCTCTTCTTTGCTCCTCTTATCCATAACCTCATTCTTTTCGACCTCGTATCTATCTGAAAACCACACATGCTTTAAGCACCCGTATCCTAGTGAAATGTTACTCCTGTCACCGAGTTTTTGTACTAACATTGGATCGAGTTTTTCACCTTTCCAATCGAACACGTTGAATGCTAAGGCAGGTCCACGATCAAACTTGACCCTAGGGCCGTAAACTTGGACTAGTTGGACATCTTTATCCGAACTAGGATGGTTAAGGGCTAACAATGCATTAGCCAACCAATTGACTAAACACCTAGTTCTCGTACCTATTAGAGCTACTCCAAGTGAATCAGCGTGGTCCAATGCCCTACACTCGATATAACACTCGTCAATTTCCTCATTATTACCCTCTTCTAGACAAGAGTTTCCATTCTGGTGTTCTGACGTCTGGCTACCCACTAGAGTTTCAGGACGCGGTTCATTTTCATTCTGGTGTTCCGACATCTGGTTACCAGGGCCCACACCCTGGCAACTAGAATCAATCAAAGTAACAAACCCTCGACTAGACGAAAAACAGGATTGGTCCAACACCAAGGGGTCCGATCTCTTGACCAACAGGCAAGCGAACCCAGACGGGTCATAACCAAAGACCCTATAAAATGTACAAATCAAAAAATCGGGTCGAAACAAGGACAACCCTAAAGTGTCCATATCTTTAGAACCAAGTGAAGTACAATCAAGCAAAACATGCCAACCATTTTCTCTAGCAAAACTCATCCATTGATACGAGTACTTTGCTCCACTCACTTTCGATTGGACCGGGAAAACAAACAACCCTTTCTTAGTCCTCGTCTTCGTATTGATTCTGACATTATTATGACCATTATCGAGCAACAGTTCCTCTAGTTTCTTACAATGAATCTTCAGTTTAGGCCACTTGAATTCTGCTGTCGAAACCCGAGCTTTTCTATGCTTTGAGGCCTCAATCAAGGTCTCTACCGCCTCGTTTTCGTGATCATACACGGTAATTAACTTGTTGTTGGACTTAAAAGGGTAAGAATCACCAACGATTTTGAATGCAGAGGTTTGATTTGTAGTAAAAAAAACCGAGTACTCATCTTCTGATACATTCAAGTACTTGATAATTCTACTCTTAAGCAACTTCTCAAACAACGAGTCGTCCCTTGCCTTGTGTGAAACCTCGAGACGACATGGTCTAGGTCGAGGAGGAGACGTCCTAGACGAGGACGCCACAAACTCGCCTTTAACATCATCTGTAAGTCCATGCTCTTGCTGCTGTGTAAACGAGAACAGGGCATGTCCAGAGTAGTCAAGGCAAACACACGACAAATGATTGAACTCGTCTGCGCGAATCTGATCAGATTCGACAGACGTAAGGAACTGAGGGAACGCGGTGGTGAAGCTACGATAGGAGTGGTGCAATGTAGGAAGTGACTCCGGGTTTGTGAAGTTTGTGTGTGGATATAGTGATGAAATCGTGGCGGTTGCGAAATCGTATTGAAAACTTGATGAATTTGCAATGTTTGTTGAGTTTTGATGATCTAATGAGTATGAATTTGGCAAGTTTAAGAGTGGTGTTAAGCAACAATAACGACATTTACACAGGAATTTTCTTGAGTTTGAGTGTTCTTTCTCATTTTTCGATGTCATGGTTTTGGTGTTTGTTGTGCTCTCTTCATCTTTTTTTATATGCATACAATCATTAACCGAGTGTGTAGTACGTTTGGGACCGCACGTAAATATATCGTTTTCTTTATATAAAATTAAAGTTTAGTCTAATTATCATTCAATATTATTTAGGCAAAATTAATCCCTTTTCAAATCAATGATCGTTTTAAGTCAAAATATTTTTATTATTTATACAAAGATAAACGTCAATTCGTACTCAATTCCAAAATAGATTGGTAAACAAATGACTAAGACTGAATTGAAGGAGTATAATTGCATGGTACATTTCGTATACATTTTCACAGTCTTTAAGATGATACGATACTTTAATTGTATTTTTTATTTTGCCTACTTGTGTTAAGTCTTATTTTGCTTTTTCAAGTATAGTCAAGTGTCATCTAGTTCATACTTACCGTTTACTTTTTATGATTTTTAAGACAATAATCACTATTTAAGGCTTTTGGTTGGAAATCTTCTTCATTTCTTCTTCTTTTTATCTCCTATAATACACCAATTTTAAATTACTTTTCATTTCACGGTCAATCAATCTCAACAAACTATTAATCGTTGAATTGTTTCTAAATATAATTCAGACCGTTAAAAGGAAACTAAAAAACTTTAAAGTGAAGAACAAAATGGAGAGGATACGATCTGCTTTAAGAAAGGTTATTGACAATTTGACAGTGTTAAAAGAGTCCTCAAACTAAACTAAAGTTATCATTTCCTTTAAACAATATATTAAACTTTACAATTTGTATTTAACCTAACTTGATATCCGATCCAATGAATAAGAAAATAAATGGAGGAAACATGTTATTCTTTCAAATCAATTACAAAAAATTATTTATTACGAAGTAACTTTGTTATATAAGAAAATTTTTATAAAGATAATAATTGGCCGTGATAAAGAAACGAGGTGTACTTAACAATACCTTAAAGAAGAGGGCAACATTATTATCTGATTAATATGATTGGTTGGTGCATAATAATGTACGTATGTAGTTGACGAGTTCAATGTATAATATGTTGACCTTTGAGTTTCACAATTAGCCACCTTTTTGAACCTTGACCTTTATATTGCTTTCATTGTTTACGTTCAACGCTAAATTATGTCCCTATCTTATATTCTTATTATGTTTACATGTACTCATTCACATAACCTTGAGTTTCTACATGTATTACGTACGTCTCAAATCAACTTGACTACGTATTGTTAGAGCTCACGAGGATTACGATGTTAAGAGCTTAGCTGCTTTAATGTATCAATAGTATGAGCCGAGTCTAACTGTCTAAGTAATTTGATTTTCGAATTATGATTGAGTTCGTTTATTCATACACTATTTTATTTTTCTCTCTAACTATTTTAATACAAATTTGTTTATTATTAATTTTCAATTTAAATTTAATAGACGATAATTCACGAGACGTTATACTACTCCTAGTACTTGTCAATTGATATGGTTACACTATAAGACATTGTAGGAAGTACGTAAGAAGTTTATGTGAACGTATGGTGTCACATGAGCAAGTAGAAATAAAATTTTTTTGTCATATTTTGAGAGATTAGATTCCATTACAATAAGAAAGAAACAAATAATCACAAAATTATTGATGACTCAAGATTTTTGATTATTATTATTATTAGTGGCCGACACAATCAATCGCAAATTATATACTTCATTAGTCCCAGTCAATTGTAAACGTTTCAGTTTTGATACAAAAACAAATGCAAGAAATAAAGGAATATAACGATAAATACAGAGTACCTTAGTACACAAAAGTCATTATCACATGCTCACTTACACGTACATTATATTAAAGTTGTATAATTCACAAAAATATAAGAGTAATTTGTATCATATATCTACCCTCAAATATCAAACGTTAACAATTCAATGGGACAGGGGGAATATCAAACAAATTAATATTAATGATTCAAAACTTCTCTACTATTCAACTTTGCTACGTTCACTATATAATCATATTTAAAGTTCAACATGTAGGCAGAAATCTTTAGTAGACTGCATAGAAGTAGTGTTCCGTATTCAACAAGATACTTTATTATCGGGTAGATAGATGTAATAAAATTGATTCGACCTCAAAAATCGATTCAAATTGATCCGATCCAACAAG